>JAXCGZ010015627.1:45000-59109 GCA_037179515.1 Halocaridina rubra | reverse complement strand
GCACACGTGAGTGTGAAGAGCTTTGAGTGTAAACTCTATATGAAAATCCGTAAGGAGAACTCGAAGGCAGTTGATGCGAAGAATCACCCTCTGGCCTCTGCAAACGCTACTGATTTCCTTTGGAGCTAATCAGCAACGTCGAGAGAGGGAAGTGCAAATTGGGCTAGGCACTTCCTTATCTTAAACCCAAGCAAAGTATCAGAATATCCTGCAGCTTTGACTGTCTTTCAAGACAAATATATACATATTCCTGACGATAGAGGGGAGGGGAACTTTCATATTCTTATACTATGCATAACGTATGGACATTTAAGAGGAGAAAAAGGCAGTCCTCGAATCTCTACATCTTGTTGAGGTAGATTAAAATGAATCATTTATGTTAATGGAAGGAAGGAAGATTCATACTTGTATCTCCTGTATGTAGCAGAAAGCAACTAAAAGGGATAGGGTATGTAAAATCATAACTTCTCCTCAGATATATTCTACTTGCCAGCGAGGGTATAAAAGGAGGGATAAGGACAACTTGAGACATTCGGTATCATTACTTCTTCGTTTCTTTAGCTACAGTTAAGGTCACTTTTTTTTTTTTTTTTTTTTTTTTTTTAGGATGGGATAGGATAGGAGGGGAAAAAGGGGGAGGGCATTAAGGATATAAGGGACTTGGAGGGAAAAGCATGAAAATTAAATAAAGTAAGAGAGAGAAAAGAGAGGGGCAGACCCTCGTGTTAAATTTTGATCTGAAATTCATGTCACATTCTTGTCTAGAAGGAACTGTAAGAGTAACTATGAACACTTCCAAAACTATTTGGAACCTCTAATTCTCAAAGATTAATAAATGTCTAGGCCTCTAGCAGCATATCTCAGCTGACTAAGACCTCAGATTTTGGTTTGTTTTCAGTCTTCCATCTCAAAACCTACAGTCTATAGATTTCTAAAACAATTTTCGACAGCTAATAAGATCTTAATAATGCTATACGCAACTAGTGTTACTGTACATAAAAATTGGAATCATCAAAGTGAACTTTTATAGTGTGTAGTTGCCCAAAAGGATATGACTTGATAAGTATAGTGGCCTGTTACATATAGGTATCTGAAAATTTGATTTTGGAAAACAACTACATTTGTGCTAAAGTACTACATATCAGTATTTATTTACTCTTTAGAATATTACTATTTCAGGACAAGCAGATTCCACCCTTAAGTAGCTAAGTGATTAGAGTGGCTAGTTTTCACCCAGTTGGTTTTAAACTTATCTTCCCCAAAGTCAATCGTAAAGCTTCTCTACGTCAGAATCATTAGGGGACAAGAAAGGTGATTGACACTTTGCATGTGACAGGTCACGCTTGCCAATTCAGTATGGTGAGCGGGCGAGTTATGAGATATGTAGAGCCCCTCAAGACACAACAGTAGAGTTTCTCTTTAGGACAGATATATGGGGATAAGAATGTAAGAATACTGTACTTCCTTGTGTTTTTAATTCGTCATTATTTGAGTATACCATTAGATATGTGAGTTTAGTTATGCATTAGTTACCTCACGATTTTGGGCTGTAGATAACGTCAGATGTAAATATCAAATCAAAATGATGAAACAATACCTCTTAAAGTAGGTAAATATCAAACTCAAATAACTAAAATTATATTCCATAGTGAGAGAGAGAGAGAGAGAGAGAGAGAGAGAGAGAGAGAGAGAGAGAGAGAGAGAGAGTGAGAGAGAGGAGAGAGAGAGAGAGAGAGAGAGAGAGAGAGAGAGAGAGGAGAGGAGAGAGAGAGAGAGGAGAGAGGAGAGAGAGAGAGAGGAGAGAGAGAGAGAGAGAGAGAGAGAGAGAGAGAGAGAGAGAGAGAGAGAGAGAGAGAGAGTCTAAAAACAACAGTATCTTTACTACACTAACGCCAAGCGACATTAGGCTCTTAATAATACTGATATCTACCAAAACTATAGCCATATGAAGATTATTTTCGCTTCAAAAATTACACTTCACCTCAAATTCCAACTACTACTGCTGGTCATCTGAGGTAGTTAGACGTATTTAACACCAATGAGGACATTTGGCAAATAGAGCCATTGCAGGCCGTTACTATGCAAATCTGATATACTATTATAGCCTCCAAAGGCGTTTAGCTTAATGGCGAAGTAGTTTCAGTAAATGCACACCGATTAATAACAAAATGATGGTGGCAGCGGTTCATGCATTTGCATGATTGCATCATTTCAATTTCCAATTGATATCAATTAAGTATCTCAATATTTTTTTGTATATTTTTCACTATACTGAGACTACTGATTAGGACAAGAAAATTTTTTTTTTCTTCCGGGTTTACGTCACGGACTCCCGTTTCTACCAAGGGCTAGGACGATTGCCTTCTTGCGAAGGACTTGTTTTGGCAGATGTAATCGTTATCCTGTGTGCATACCCTTGCTAACCTCAGACCGTGACAGGACGCGAACCCTCAACCTGACGCCTCAAAGTCGAGGACGCTACCGCTCAAGCCACGGTGACTACAAGAAAAGAAAAAATACTATATATATATATATATATATATATATATATATATTATATATATATATATATATATATATATATATATATATATATATACAGGAAATGAGTTAGTTAAGGTGGCCTCATATGAATGTACTTGCAATATTCCGTTTTACATTTTCAATGACAAAAACGTACTGATGCAAGGTAATCATATTAGGAATTCAAGATTAGAGCAATAAAGAATGAAATATGTCCTCTATTTAGCACAAAGATGAGTCGCGTTTGCACCACTTCATGCATTTGCAGGATTGCATCATTAGGTTCCGAGCGAGTATAGTCTTTGTATAATGATTATTAGTATATCTTTGTCGATGATGTAAAATGTGTAAAAAAAAAATGCTCTATTTAATACCATGACAAAAAATAAAAATGTGATGGTCTCTCCTCTTTCATCTGGATGGGAACAGCATTCTGATTTTATGAAAACTCTGTATTCAGAGATTCAGAAATTATATTATATGAATTAAAAACAGAACTTAGCAAGCCTGGGCACAGATGACTCCATTATCCTTGTCTCGAATTTCTTACGTGAAATAAATAAAAAAAGAGGCCCTAGAGAGTCCATCAAGAGAAACAGAAAAAAAATAAATATTATATATTCAAAGGCCATCAACTGTAATATTAGATATAAATAAAAATTTCAATCATTGCCTTGCTGTACTAAAATTCCAGTATATAGTTTCTGAACTTAATATGATGTGAGGGTTCTTTGGAAGCCGCAGAGGTGAAGAAGAGAAACGTTTTAAGAAAAAGTATACAAAGTAATACATGACTTATTACATACACACACATACACATATATGCATGTGTATCTGTGTGTGCTTGTGTGTGTGTGGACTCGAAATACTGGAGTACCAGTACCAGTTTGTTGGAAATTACGCTGAAATACTCCGAATGAGTTTTTGGAAACAATATTGTGAAACAATAAAAAGATTTTGTTTTAGCATAAAATAAATAATAGAAAAAGTAATCACTATAAAAGCCAAAATGATAATGAATTCCCAAATATTAACAGCATCATGTAGGATGCATACCCATTTAAGAAAAAAAAATCCAAAAAGGTACATATTGATAAATCACTACCCTTCTAATTTCGCATATTCTTTGGAAACTCTATTGGATTTGAGAAGCTTTAAAATCCAACTTCCTGGAAATAAAATCCGAAAAAGATGGAAAATAGTCAATAAACTCTCTTTTATGTCCAACAGACTTAAAGGAGGGACGGCCATACAAATCTCATCTCATCTGAGTAGGCGGGAAGAAAATTGTAAGGCCTTGGAGTTTATGGTGATGATATATATATATATATATATATATATATATATATATATATATATATATATATATATATATATATATATATATATATATATATATATTATACACGGATGACTATGCTATGTAAGGAAACTGAAAGAAAATTTGAGGTCCTTAGTACTTAGTACTGTATGGATATTTGTAGCTCGCGGATTGGTCGGTGTAGCGACTGTTTTTTCCCATCTACCTCCAGACTCTGGAACGCTATTCCTCCTTCTGTCTATCCAAATTCTTAGGACCAATCATCCTTCAAAAAGCGGATCTATCGTCATCTCAGGGCCTAATCCTTTCATATCTGCAGGTCCTAAGTACTTTGACTATTCTTTCAGTCTGTCCTTTTCCTTTGTGTATCATTATCTCACCTCTGCCTTATCCATAACCTTTTTCTTTTCCCTCGTCTTAATGCTTTCTTCGTGCCCGGGCCTTTACTGGTGAGGCCAGTTTTTTTTGCAGGTTCCAGTGTCACATACATAAAAAAAAAAATCTTTCGAGTACATCTATTTACTACTCATCTTCAGAGGTATTTACTTTTACAGAAACGAAAGAAGCGGTATAAGATAAGAAAAGAAAAAGAAAAATGAGCAACTCGACAAAAGACAAATCATTGTTTGCAACAACTTAGAGTCCAGGTGGAAAATTTTATGTTTCCCGACATGGGCATGATAAGCAAGGGTTAATGCTGAGATTAGCTAGAGTATGTAAGCACAAAGGCAGTATATTAAGGTACGGTCTTTAGTGGAAGGAAAAGATTTGATAATAATAATAATAATAATAATAATAATAATAATAATAATAATAATAATAATAATAAAAATAATAATAATAATAATAATAAAAATAACAACAACAATACAGTAATAAGGACAACAATAATTATATCACTGTTATTATTATTATTATTATTATTATTATTATTATTATTATTATTATCATTATTATTATTTTATTTTATTCTCCTTTCAATAGAGACCATACCTTATTTTACCCCACTAGTGCTTACAACTCTAGCTAAAGTCGGCATTGACCCTCTCTTATCATTTCCATGGCGGGAAACATAAAACCTTCCACCTGTACTATGAGTTGTTGCCAAATATGAATTTCCATTGTTGAGTTGCTAATATTTCTTGCAGTCGCCGTGGCTCAATCGGTAGCGTCTCCGACTCTGAGGCGTCAGGTCGAGGGTTCGCGCCCCGTCACGGTCTGAGGTTAGCAAGGGCATGCACTCAGCGTAAGGATTACATCTGCCAAAACAAGTCCTTCGCAAGAAGGCAACCGTCCTAGCCCTTGATAGATAAGGGAGTCCGTGACGTAAAACCGGAACAAAAGTTGCTAATATTTCTTGTTCTTCTGTATCAGTAAGTATATATACCACCGATTTCGTGTCTGTAAAATTAGATTCCCATGAAGATGAATAGGAGATAAATATACTCGAAAGTATCAAGAATCTCAAAAAATTTCTATCAATTTCTTTACGTAGCCACAACCATCCACATTAATAATATTCACGTACTTCTCGTGAAACAGAATCATATACGGTGTATATATATATATATATATATATATATATATATATATATATATATATATATATATATATATATATATATATATATATATATATCGAAATGCAACAAAGGATAAAAAATTTCCGTAAGTGTATTAGAGTCACTAAAGAAGTAGTCTTCATTACAAGAAACACGTTCTTCCTATGGTTGTTTTGCAGCAAAAATTAAAATGAAAAGAAATAAATATAAGAGATGGAGGTACTGTCTGACTCTTGCTCATGTTAGATTTCAGTTTCCCTTACGAGAAGCTAAGAATAAGAAGGAATTCTTTCCTATTTACAAGCAGGATTTAACATTTTGTGAGAAATAAATAAGTATACGAGTGTGTATATATGTATGCATGCATGTAACTGTATATATATATATATATATATATATATATATATATATATATATATATATATATATATATATATATATATATATATATATATATATATATATATGTACGTATGTGTGTGTGTGTGTGTGTGTGTTTACATTCCTGTTAGCCTAAACAAGATACAAAATCCATCCACGAAAAAATTTGGTAAATACAAGTACCTCAATATAATATTGAAAATTCAACTTTGCAGACTATATCTATAAGGCTCAGCATTTCAAGTATGACAGATAATCACCATGAAATAGGTAGGTTGCAAAATTATTTGTTAGCGATTATAAGCTACTCTTAGTTTTGTAAACAAATAGCCATTGTACAAAAATGGAAATAAATGTTTGTTTGTTTGTCTGGAAAAGAGTAAAAATAAATCTCGCATCTTTGCACGTATTCCATTTGCATTCCTTCTTCTGGATGGAATGGTAAACAGATCTCCAACAGCATCTCAGCTTGTGCAACATGTATTTGTTTACGACGAAAAGAGGGAAATGGAAAAAAAAAGAAAAAAAAATGAAAGACGTGATGCGAATATCACTGACGTCAAAGAATATGTTATCATAAAATAATATTTTTAAAATACAAAGTGAAAATGGAAGAGCAGATTATACATTTTCCTAAATGTTATCTACATCTTAGTTACTCTTCCTAGGTCTATACACAAATTTTATTGTTTCTATTGCCACCACATCGCTTTCATATATATATATATATATATATATATATATATATATATATATATATATATATATATATATATATATATATATATATATTATATATATAATTTACATTATTTGCATAATCATGCCAACTTTTCTTATTTTCATTGAACTTTTAGCTCTATTTCTATCACAAATGTATTTCACCATCTTCTAAAGATGGAAGTCCTCCCTGCAGCTAGTAAATGCTTCATTCTATCCTAAACAACGCTCTGCATGAAGTATTTTTGCACAAATATTTTCTTTTCTTTATACTCTCCCAACAAGCAAGGCTGGATATCGATAAATAGTATTTCCCTATGTCAGTAGTATAAAATACATGAATGAATTTTGATAACACTAATTTGGGAACGAAAATAAAGAGTTGGAGATCTGGTAGTATTGGAAAAATAGTAGACACGGAAAATATTGACATACATACATACATACACACATACACATGCCTCATTCCCCCTTATAAGGGGGGAGGCCAAGGCAAGAAACGCACATTCACCACGATCCACACACACCTCAACCACGCCTCTCAGCTCCCCAAGGAGCTGAGAGGAGTGGTTGAGGTGTGTGTGGATCGTGGTGAATGTGCGTTTCTTGGCTTGGCCATCCCCCTTACAAAGGGAAATGAGGCATGTGTATATGCATGTATGTATGTCAATATTTTCCGTGTCTACTATTTTTCCAATACTACCAGATCTTCAACTCCTTCTTTTCGTTCCCAAATTAGTGTTATCAAAATTCATTGATGTATTTTATACTATCATCTCTTAAAAATAGAGAAAATCTGGCTAATAGCATGGACGAGTTTCCCTGTTAATATTATCAAGGATTTATGTCCCATTCCAAGTACTGTGTTTGTACAATGAGCCACATTATACAGTAGAAGATTTACTGTTAACCTGTCCTTTCCGGGCACTCATTACGATATTTATAGCCCCTTTTCTTCACCTGCAACTCAGTCCATGGGGTCGCTGATTTTCTAGTATTCTAGAACTTGTTTGTAGCCTAAAACAACGCCAGATGCCTTTTCTGACACCCATCTCGCTCTTTTTATCGGTCTTGCACACTTAACTGAAGCTTGTTCCCCTTAACACTAGCAAGACGCTCATGAATACCCTAAAAGATCCAGAAAAGAGGGCTTAAAGACAACATTCCTACCAATAACTTATCTATATTGGCCTAAAATTCCGACGATCAAGTTAATGCTATGTTGTCATCTGCAAAGCTCTTCAAAGCCTTGTTTATAATCTAACTGGGTTAGCACAAGCACTCATAAAGAAGTTTTCAACTTCATATGTTTAAATGTTAGCAATAGTGGCGGCAAATTATTACCTCTCAAAACCACCGTTAAGAAGGAAATCGTTTACAGAAGCTTCTGCCAGGAACACACAATAAGTATATCCAATTATCAATTACAAACGTCTGAGAATGTTGCTGTAATTGCGTATTTAGGAGTCGTTTTCTGCCATAGAAATATTGCAAGTATATTTTCTCTTTTTGGTTATAATGGAGAGTGATTTCTTCCTGACTAACGGTTATCATTCAGCTTCAATACAGTATATTATAAAACCAGTATTCTGATGAATATTATTCCTCTACTAATACAGTGTGTAATGAAGACGGGAATAATTTTATTTTACAGTACAGGGAAGAGCGCATGCAAGTGATAGGAATGAGTTGCAAAAGGCATATCCCATCCAACTATACTACTACAACTATGGAGGAAGATTGTGTATAGATGACTCGGGCCAAAGGGATTTCTCGCATCTGCTACTCAGTAAACTGTGATGGACTGGTGTGAAGGGAGTTGCCATGTGATGAAGCGTTGGAAGTAAACCAGCTGCGGCTGTCGGCGCCTCATTGTAGAATAACCTTGCCTGCCTACCTTGTGGGTGACCCAAGCAGGATGGAGGGGGGGAGACGTGGCAACCCTCTCTCTCCAAGGAGCTAAGAGGAGTGATTGAGGTATGTGTGGATCGTGGTGAATGCACGTTTCTTGACTTGGCCACCTCCCTTGTAAGGGGGAATGAGGCCATGTGTATCTGTATGTATGTACATATATTGCGATGTATGATTGGGGATGCTGATAATAGACTCCAGAAGGAAAATAGTAAATGAGTCATATTAAAGAGAGCCAGAAATTCATCAAGGAAAAGTAGGCTTTACTTTCCATTCACTGGTTCACTGGCATTCTCATATTCCCATTACTAAGTCTACTTATCTTAAAAAATTAATATATGCATGCAGTCATCTATATCTTGTTGACACTGGATTCTCTATTATCTAATCCACAATCAACGCCTAGGGAATGTTATTAAAAAAAATAGGGTACTTGTTATTTCATTTCTCAGTACAGTACAAAGAGAGAAAACACTCTAAATGCAAATGAGGTTCTGTTAACCTTATGGCAACTACTACTATGAATATAATAAAGGCAAGAATGATTATTATGCAGAGGAGGATAAACTTTTGTAGTGAGGAAAGGTAAACGATATGAAGAATCTCTAGAGAATTTCCTCTTTTGTGGAAAGTACACGTCCTTTCTACTAATTTTTGTGAATGAATTTTGATATGGTAATAGAAATGAACCCTTGATGTATCCTTTCCTCGTAGGCATATATTGAGTGTTTTGCACAACTTAATTTTAGATTATTATTGTTATTTATTATTATTATTATTATTATTATTATCATTATTATTATTATTATTATTATTATTATTATTATTATTGTCGTTATTATTATTTTTATTATGATTATTGCATTGAAAACAATAACTGGAAGTTATAATTTTAAAATGGCAATTTTACAATACTGAAAAATGCTGCAAAACAAACTTTATGAAAATATTTAACTCAATCAACAGCAAACTAAGCACCATTCTGCCTCCTTGCAAACTCAGCAGTCTAAATAATTACACAGCATTATATGAAAGGATGCGGGGCGATCGTGAAAGGAAAAAATTCTCATAAAATACACTATTTTATTTTATAATTGAATAAGTACATCAGAGAAAAAGATATTTCTAAACATAAATAATTAGGAAACGTCAGAATATCTCTTTTATTACAAGTTTTTTTTTGTTTTTTTTTTATGCCATCCTTGAAGTTTTAACTCATTGGTGTATTCAGCTGTCAAAAGCTCACTACCCAATGAAAGACGCTATTACCCTGTCCTTCTTATACTAAACTAGCAAAGGAAAACTGCTATACAACCCATTACGGGAGTTGCATTAGGCATCCCCTGGATGGAAGCCAGGCTGTACATCCATAGAGTATGTCCACATAAATGTAAAAGAGAATTACCCGGCAGGTAACCTGAAGTTTCAAATGACTTCAAAAATAAGATTATCTCTCGCGCTATAACCAAAAACATATACACCACGCTAATACACCTAACAAGTTTATAAACAAATTAATTTCTGTAAACTGCCTGGCAGTCCCACCTAATACTTCTATATCTGGAAAAAAAAGCAATATCCACAAATCTTTTCATATTAGATATTTTCGCCCATTTACAAAAAAATACTCATGCTCGTAATTGCCATATTTCTACATATACTGGAATATATATATATATATATATATATATATATATATATATATATATATATATATATATATATATATATATATATATATATATATATATATATATATATATATATATATATATACAGAGGTATTGCTTCAGCCTCTACATTGTCACTAATAATCTCTCTCTCTCTCTCTCTCTCTCTCTCTCTCTCTCTCTCTCTCTTCCTTTAACTCTTATGGGAGAGACTTTATTAGAAGACTTAATGCTCAGTTGGTGGCTTGAGAACTTCAAGAAAGAGAGAAAGAGACAAAGAGTAAAATTTAATCCCCTAAATCATATCACATTTGCAGTGCAGGTTTAAAGTTGGCTCTTCTAGTCTTTTTAAAGCTCTTAGCGATTATGAATATAGAGATATCTTCTAACTACATACATACAAAGATTGGAGAATACATTTGACAATATGGAGGGCATATATATATATATATATATATATATATATATATATATATATATATATATATATATATATATATATATATATATATATATATATATATATAAATCACGTGTTATGGATTACAAACTGATACAGCTAAATAGACAAAGGGATAAATAGCGATATATATTCAGACAAAGAATCCGGAAGACCAAAAGCTTTTATGTGGATCATGTAATGTGGAATAAAAACCAATAATTATATGGGCAGAGAGAAAACAGATGGAGAGATGAAGACGACGGCCAGAGAGAGGTCATAGGTAGTGACCGTGATGATTAAGAAAAAATAAATTAGTAAATAGGCATTCAGTCAGAATGATAAATACATAAAAATTGATAGATGGATAGACAGACAGATATATAGTTAGATATATAGATAGAGAATTTAGGAGCTAAGAATAAGGTCTTATGTGGATATAAGTGATATGGTAGAGGATGTGCTGTAAGAACCATTAACATTATAACCTCTCTCATCTGTCATGCCAAAATTAGTCTCCTGCTTCCAGATAGAAAGGCAAACAAGGAGAGACTAATGACAGGAATCTGCACAAAATAAAGGGTTATGATGAAAAAGAAGAGTAAATAGGGTAATAATGGATAAAAATGTTTCGCGAAAATATTAATTATCGTCTGGATTACACAGTTATATTTTAGTACTTGCAACAGGATGCAGTCATGACATAATATATAACAGCTTTTTTTTTCAGAATAATTTCCTTTAAGAAATCACAAAATTAAAATGGGGTCTGTAGCTCAGTCATGTGGTTCCTACATCACTAAACATACGAAAGTATAAGGAGAGGGAAATAGCGTCCCTCTGTCGTTGAGTATACCATTACAAGTTTGGAATCTGTAATGAATTAATATCTTTACAAGTTTGAGCTCTGATACGGGAACAAGGTCTCCTCTCATTAAAAAAAAAAAAATTAAGAGAAAAATTCGAATAACTTTTTCACATATTTTCATTCATTGAGCCATTATGTATTAATATAGAAAAATCTCTTTTATTTGCAAAAAAAAAAAAAAAATCCTTTTTGTTTCGCATTCTAACGAAAAGTTATTTTTGTATATTCTCTAATGAAAATTAGAAATTTCTCAAGCATCTTAGATGTTACAACGGGAATATTAAATGCAATATAATGTGACTAAGCACAAAAAATTAATCTAGTGTGGTTATTGGTTTTTCAGGGGAAAAGATTTTAAACATTTGAGTGAAAAAAAAAATTGAAACTCATCCAAGATAAGAATAGATACACATATGAAATTGATATGGGTATCAAAAAAATCCTCTTACAAAAGAGGAGAAACACATACAAACACAAAATACACCAGATATCCATAGAATGTTGATAACGTTGCGACTTACATAGATAGATGAAAAGTAGATTATCAACAAAATATTTTTACCCTTGACATTACTCGGTTTACACTAGTGGATTCAATGAGGGTTTTCTGTGAAGAAGTTTATTTATTATTTTGCCCTGTCAAGGGCACATCACTGTTTTCGGCATCACGTGTAAACTACGAGTTTTAATGTGCTGAATGTTTCTGTTCTTACTTCATGACGACATAAAACTTATTTATGAATCTGATCTTGGCTTATAAGTAGCTTTTGAAGCTCTACAGACATGATTGTGACGAACTAACGATACTGTAAAAAGATATAACTGGATTTGTCTTTCACTTGCTCTGGTTTCTTTCTCTCTTTAAACACTAATAAAAGGACTACTCTAATGTAGTATATATTTGATGAACAAATAAACACTGCTTAGCAATATTATGAAAGTGACACACACAAAATATTAAGAATTATGTGGTTATATTCGCCATCGGTGAACGTTTTGTCTAAGACACTTCATGCAGTATTCGTTTACTAAAGGATGATTACACTGAAATTATACTGCTATATCTTTAAACTATTTTTCAAGGCATAGTTGAGAAGATGATTATTCTGCAATGCACTAGTATAGAAAGGATCACTTTCACGTGCAACTTCAGGGAGAGTCATCATTTTTAATTTCCACTAAAATGTTGTGAAGGTTAATTATTTATTTTGCAAAACTTTCTTTGGAGGCATTTATTATTTTGTAATTTACTGTTGAGGATGGAAATTCTTTTACAAATCTTTGCAGAGGAGAGCCATTTTTTTTTCAAACCACATTTGTGGGACTATAATTATTTGCTACACGAGTTTATAGAAAGGAAGCATTGTGGAAAGACTAAGTGAGAAAACAATTTTATATATTAATATTTTAAACAACGGCTGTATAATACCAAATAGCCTATACGAATGACCCTATGTTAAAGCTAATATCAAATTTATAATTGGAATCTTGGGTGATAAGATTCACCATAGTATTCCCGAAGATAAAGGCATCATGATAATTTATCAAGCTAAGAAATATACACATATTTCTACACATAAAAACATACCTATACATGATACTTATTTATACATTGCATAAGGAAAACTACAAGGTCTGTTACTCTCTTCGAGTATATATTCTTAAGACAGTGTGAGTGGAAAAATCAGACATGCAAATTGAGAAAGGAATAACATAAAAATTTTACATACTTCTATACAAGAAGGTGTTTCTCTGTACAAAAACAAAATAGAAATAACTCTATCATCCAAAACAAGACGCTTTGAAAAACAACGGTTCCTGGAAAGACAAGCCTCATAGCTTTAATGCTAGCGCTTCCTTTTATGAAATTACTGGCAAAGCGAAAAATATAGCAGGCTCTCAAAGGTTATGATGTTATTTTGACTAAACACATACATGTTACACAATTATTCTACACAGATAATATCAGAGAAGTTTCTGAGTTCACATTATATATAGCCTACTATATGAAACAGAACAATGCTTAATTCATTAAGTTCTGAGGAACAAGACAGACATATGAATGTCATTCCTTTAGTGCTGATGGCTTCACCAATCACGCAACCTTTCCAATGATGTATGCATTATAACTAATGAGTTGGAAGAAACCAGAAGACGACATAACACCCTTACTATTCCTTAAACATCCTTTTCAATGTCGTCCACCCAAGGGTAAATCTTTAAAAAATCTGTCCACCTTAACCTTTCAACTGCTGTAATACCTCACACTCCTGATCTTGTATATATTATTCTAAAGCCTACGGCAGGAGGAAAAAAACACGTTACTTCTCATTTTTTTATATAATCTATTTAGAGTTTAATCTTGTCCACCCTAAGGTGGACCATCCACCCAGTCTGAATAGAACTGCATGATAAACATTTTCGCCTCAAAACGAGGACTCGAAGCTGGACTCTTTGCTTTGGCAGACCAGACTATAACCCATCATAACAAGAAACTCCTTTAAATTTCCACATCAAAATGTGAAAACTGAAGTTTATTCCACAAAAGAAGGCTGACTCGAACTCTGGTCTTTTAGTACGGTAGATGAGTCTAACACATAAAGACATAATATCTATAAACAGGATTTCCAGTTACATAACAATGCTATCATACCGACAACGGCACATTCAACTTGGCTATATCATTCCCCGGGGAGTGTAAACTTACATAAATG
>JAXCGZ010015627.1:7500-42500 GCA_037179515.1 Halocaridina rubra | reverse complement strand
TATATATATATATATATATATATATATATATATATATATATATATATATATATATATATAATATTTGTAATCTAGAAGTGATTTTCAATAATTACATTTATCTTTTACTTTTATAGCCATACTTCATCAAAGTTCAGTATAAACTGGACCAAGAATAACATTGTTTCTCCTTGTTAAATTTATTATATTCTTTTTTAAAAGACCATCGAGGTTAAATTGCAGAAAATTCTCTTTTATTTATCAACAAATACCAAGTATATTAGAGAGGTACTAATTTACATTGGCCTGTTTTGTACAAAAATTTTTACTAGAATTTTGTAATCGCATTTAAACATACTTTTTAAAAAGTTAAAGTTGAAGTTTGCGGTTTTAGCCCTCCTATCAGAGGCATCGCCCCTGCTCTGGCGGGCGTCATCCAGTGCAAGCCCCAACCCCCCACTGTGGTGTCCAGCCACAGCAGTAACCTTCCCAGTAAACTGCTTAAACTCTCGGTCCTGAACGGGAACCGATCTGTCGACCTCACGAAAGCGAGGCCAGCGCGTTACCACTGTACTAGCCAAAAGGCTAGTATATCCTATTTAATACTTAAATGAAATCTATTTTTGCATCACTGTAGAGGCAGTTAATTATGCTAAGGCTTGGTGATTAGAAACTGCATATTCCAAGTCATAATTTCCATGCAAAAATGATTAATACTGTTATAAAATAACACTGTTCACATATTATTATTATTATTATTATTATTATTATTATTATTGTTATTATTATTATTAATATTATTGTGAGGTGACATCAGACATCATTGCCTAGTGACAACTCTATACTCACGAAGTTGGTGCCAACTCATCTTAGTGTACTCATTACGCCAGTTGAGTTGCATGAGAAGAATGAAATGATAGACACACCTCCTGTCTCTTCTCCCATATGCCGAGCTATAATTTCCCCAAAACTTGGAAACACTTAAAGACTTAAATTCCCCTGGATTACATTTTTTAAGCATACTTCCAATTTTTTAACAAAAGTTTAAGGGTCCATAAAAATGATAATGCCGATAATAACGATCCTGTATCGAGTGTTATTATTACTACTTTATTATAAACATTACTGTGAACATTTTTATTACAGTATTGTTATTTTCTAGGAAAGCCATATTTAATATAACTGTGTGTATTACCCTTTTACTTATTAGTTCAGTTACATGTCTATTTATAAGTTATTCTTAAATTTTATAAGAATAGCCATTGTACAAAAATGGAAATAAATGTTTGTTAGTTTGTTTGTTTGCCTTTGAAAGCTGTATCAATGAACTTGAAAGTAATATTAACTATACCTGATGAAGTCTGTGAAACTCTCAAAGCCTTGTACTGTATAAATATACAGTGGGGAAAAAGGCTTTCACAATATCTAAACTAATATTAAATATAACTTAACACGTTTTGTGTATGTGATTTGATTCACATGAATTAGAGGCAGTTATATACGTATTTAAGTAAGAAAGAATAGATATATCTAGGGGAAGGATTTTTTTTTATAAACTTGATTTAGTAACCTGACTTAATTGGTGGGTATTTCACAGCTGTCATACGATAATTAGATGTATAAAGCCAGATTCCTCTCAAATTGCATGATAATTACAGAATGGGTGTTTCTTCCCCTACTTAAATTCAGTCTCTAGATGCTACTGTGCAACTGACTGATGATAATTATTGGTACTTTCACTAAGCCCACAAAGTTATAAGCGGGTATACTACCATGCTTTGAACACCTTGAGAGCATCCTTTACATATTCAAGTGATTCTGGCAAATAGAATCAGCAACAGCCACTCTGAGAACTGATATTGGACTTCCTTGGTAATATTCAAAAAATTATATTCGACTCAGAAATGAGGCGAATTCTGTTTTTATGCTGCAGACTGATAGAGAATATAATTACTCTTCTCCTTCTTCCTCTCACTTTCATTTTCTTCTCTTTCTATCATATGGCTTTCATGTTCTAACTAAAGATATCCCCATAGCTGCGGTTTTTTCCTTTATTTCCGTCATATTTCAAAATATAGAATTTGCCAACATCATAAGTCTCTCTCCTTACTTATACTTAGATCTGACCTGTCTATTTTCTCCAATTTATTCTACTTATATCTTACTTCATCTTTTTTTTTTCTTCTTGTCTTCCGACACAATCCTGATATGAAAAATTACTCTCGAAGAGGACAAGGAACAGCTGTCAATATCTTTTTGATGATGCCAGAATGATAGAATCTGATGGAAAATATTCTGAAAATAACAAACCAGACGAAGGAGAAAATACCTATTTTCTAAGAAGGGTAGTCATAGTGTTGATAACCAGACATGCTTTTGACGGGATTTTAACCATTATCGTTTAGTTCTGAAATGATTTTCCGATAGGTAGTGTGGCTGTGTGTGTATGTTTTTTTTTTAAGAAAGAGAGAGAGAGAGAGAGAGAGAGAGAGAGAGAGAGAGAGAGAGAGAGAGAGAGAGAGAGAGAGAGAGAGAGAGAGAGAGAGAGAGAGAGAGAGAGAGAGAGAGAGAGAGATTGAATTCGATTATTAAAAGCATTTTCCTTATACACATAAAAACACACACACACACATAAGTTCATAGATATAAGGGTGGACATGTGTCAGGAGTAAAAATTATACCAATTACGAGTATATGGCCCTTTACAGTGAGCACAATTAGGTGAAAAACCACACATACATACATACATACATACATACATACATACACACATATATACAAGAAAAAGCAGCAGTCAAGAAAAAAAAAAGAATGATACACAATACACACTAGTCCCTAAGATGTCAATGGAACTGTTTTGAAAGAAGAAAAGTCACAAGAGTTGGGGAAAGCAAAAGCAGGAAGAGAATCCCAGATTCTGGAAGTGGAACGAAAGCATATGTCACTTCAGCTACCTCTCTGCGGTCTACAAACATCCACTCACTGTCTGTGTGACTTAAAACACGCCTGGCGAGTGTTACGTGACCTTGATAATGAGGGAAGGATGCATCTTCCCAGCTCAACAGAACATCGATGGAAATAGTACCGATAAAAAAGAGAAACAATGACATTTTCCAGCAAAGAGAAAGGAAATCGAGATTAGAAGTAAAATCACGATCTTTGATGAGTCTGATATATATATATATATATATATATATATATATATATATATATATATATATATATATATATATATATATATATATATATTCTATCTATCTATCTACCTTGGCTGTTTCCCCCTTTAATTGGGGGGTAGCCGACATCAAAAGAAGAAAACAATTAGGGGATTACTATGCTCTAAGGGCAATGACGAGGGAGCTAGCGACCGTTCAGATGGCACTGCTGGAGTGCCACAGCCCATCCTCCCGGCTCTTCCACAACCTGTGTCGCTTCACAACTGCCAACTCCCCTACTGCCCTAACCACAGGGCTACCTCTGTAAGATGCAGCCCCGTGGTAACAGCAGATGCCCATCAGAGCTGCGTCACAATTGCTCGCCACTCATTCCTATTCCTAGCATGCTAATATATATATATATATATATATATATATATATATATATATATATATATATATATATATATATATATATATATATATATATGACAGCTATTTTTATTTACTATTCGTTGTCAATATATTTACTTTAAAATAACTTATTGATTTACAATATTCCTAAAAAGAAAAATGAAATATTATTCAAGCTTTTCTACTATTCATAGAAATTCCCAGGTATTTCTCTATTATATCACAAGTATGTACTACTTCATGTATTCCATCATCTTGTCGTCTAACAAGGCTTCCCTGCAGCTGGTAGAAAATTCACTCTATCCTCTACAACGCTCTACATGATATATTCTTAAAACGCATTTTTCTCTGCTCTCCTTTTAAGACAGACCAAAATTTCCAGGGTAATATTTGCCTATATAAATTTTCTCGTGTCTCGAATTTTTGCTATACCACCTATGCAAGGATTACGATTTTTTTACTTCTATGCAATATTCATTTATCTCTTCTTTTTTTCTGTTGAGTTACGGTGTTGTTGGAATTCATTGGTGAATATCTGGCTAACGGCATCAATGAGTATCCATGGATATATCATAATATCCTTAAGTCTCATTCCAAGTACGGTGTTTGTTCAAACAGCCACACTCTAATTTAGAAGTTTTAATTTTAACCTAACCCTTTTTGAATATTTTGCACTCAGTACGATATTTTCTTTGTCCTTCTTTATTTGACCCTAATTCCATAGGGTCTCTGTATTTCATTAGACTCTGGCATCCAAGAAATCGTTTATAGCTCAAAACACTAATCCCTTAACAATCCTTGCTTCCCTTAACAATGGTGTATAGCTATTGCATACTTTGAAAGTCTCAGAAAAGAGGACTCAGAGATATCACTCCTGTCAAAAATGTTACCCACTTTGGCCTTGAGTTCCGATGTTCAAGTTAAAGTTATTCTGTCATCTGAAAAGCTTTTCTAAGCCCTATTTATATTTTATCTGGGTCAACACAAGTATTCAAAAGAGGTCTTAACTTCCTACGTCTAAATGTCAGGAGTAGTGGCCACCAATTCCAGAATTTTTTTTTATTGAAATTGTGTAAGTCCTTAAGACCTTTCTAAACTACTGACAAAAAGGAAATTGCACTTTCAGAAGCAATTGACTGGAAGAAATCATAAGTATATCTACTTACTGAAACAAATACAAAATTCCTGAGAATATTACTGAGATAAATTTTTTTTTTTTAAGTAGTTTCCTGTGGTGGAAGATTATGGGAAAAAAGCGCTTTCTTGTACACTATTGGCTATCATGCAACATAAATATAGTATACTGTATTATGATTAGGTATTTTGAAGAAAGTTATGCCTTCACTGCGGCAAAGTGTAATGAAGACAAAGCTAAGTTTATTTTAGAGTACAAACTTTGCGATGTATGCTTTGGGAAGCTGGTAAGGGCTCGAAGGAGACTGGTAGGTGTATTATGACTTACACCAAAGGTCAAACATCCATTAAGAAAAATTGGAGTTTAATTCTCCAGGCACCAACATGGTTTACTAGTATTCTCATATTACCAATACTAAGTTTCCTTAACTTAACCAAGAGTACTATGGTCTTATTACTATTATCTTAAACAATAATACTTAAATCTTTATTTTCTGGCCATAAGATTCTGAATTATCCAATCAACAAACAACACAGAGCAATTGTCATTACAGAAGAACACCTATAAAAATAAGAGTTCCTTTTATTTCACAACTTGGTACAAAAAAAAACGAAGAGAGAGAAGACTAATTTCAATTCACAGTCCTCTATTCTTATGGCAACAACTAAAATGAACATAATAATGGCAAGATTGCAGTTGATTATGGTGCAGAGGAGAGTAATATATCTTATGAGGAAAAGCAAACGATAAAACAATTCCCAAGGAATATTAAGTGATTTTTTGCAGAAGGTAAACGCTTTTCTCACAAAATTATGTCGATAAATAAAGCAATTGCTGTCAGATATCAATACATGGTGTATTCCTTTTCTCCCATAAATCCATAGAACTTTTTGCATACATTAACCTTTAGATTATTATTATTATTATTATTATTATTATTATTATTATTATTATTATTATTATTATTCTCCGTCAGTTTTATTAGCACGTCTTTATGTTGAGCCACCTCCACCTGCCTCTGTCGCCTGTCATGTTGGCATCCAAGTTCTTCTCTCTCATATCCACTGCTTTGCAATCTTTCCACCTAGTCTTGATTCTTCTTCTTCTTATTCTCCGTATTTCCATATCTGGTGCTCCCTTTTAGACACTTTCAGCATCACTTCACATGATGTGCAAGTACCATCTAAGTCTTGCCTCTTGCCTCTTCTTCAAGACAACTATTACTCTCTCTATTCCTCTGATATTTTCGTTGCTGATCCTAGCCTCCCTTGTCACGCCACAATATCTAAGACAAGTCAAAGTATATCTTTATTATAGCATTTTGCCATTCTCGAAGCCCTATCTAACAAGTATATTGCTTCACTTGTAACTCAGTTCTATATTCACAGATTATGCCTATATAAAAAGTAAATAGAATTAGCCTGCATGTAAATTATATATTCAAATTCTATCAAGAATAGCCTAATATCATCACTGGTGCATTAACCAAAAAAATAAAAGCATCAATTTACGCTGGCAATAATAAGATTATGAACACACTAATTTTGATACACTTCTTGGTAATCCCACTCAATATTTCAGTATCCGAAAAAGCAATATCAACAAATCTCTTCATATTAGATATTTTCACACACAAAAAAATTCATATACTCTTAATTGCCATACTGGCTACACCACACGAATATAATATTTGTCTTGTATTTCTGTAAAGTCTCTCTCTTTCCTTTTTTCTCTCTCTCAAATATACTGTCTATATTAAACAAAGAACAGTCTCAAGGGAGCCAGAGTAACAAAAACAGATCATGGAAGAACATCTCCATAGGAAGCAATAAAATATCTGGGAGCCAAAGAGAAGAGATACACTGAAATGAAGTATAGCCAAAGGCAAGAAAGAAGGGAAATAACTTCCTCCAGCATTCGTTTCCCTAGTCTCATACTATTATATTCTACTATCTTATTTTCCTTTCTCTCTAGGTTCCAAAGAACCATGTCTTCCAGAAACACTGGAAGGAAATACCTCTGATAATGCATGAAAATACAAAGCGCAAAAAACATTTCCCATCTCTTCAAAAATCTCAAGTACAAAGGAGGGCTATTGTTAGGTTTTCCCATGTTTTTACAGTTTTTTGTGATTTTGAATACTGGCAGGTCATATATATATATATATATATATATATATATATATATATATATATATATATATATATATAATATATATATATATATATATATATAAACTGATACATTTAAATGATAACGATACATGTGCAGATAGAGAATATAGACTGCGATATGATTTTGTGCTCAAAATGTAAAGTGGACGACAAACAAATATATATATATATATATATATATATATATATATATATATATATATATATATATATATATATATATATATATATATATATATATATATATAACCAAATAAGCACATTACATATGTGAAAACATGAATCATTTTTACCCTGACCGGGACTTGAACCTAGGACTAATAATTACTAAGCCAAGGCGTTACCAACTACACCACAGAAGATTAAAAGGAAGCAGACCTTATAGCTTATATCTGCTATAGTAGGAATGAACGCATTTTATCTAAATGCCACTATGTTCATATTAAAGTTTCCCCAACCTCACTCGTGGTTCCGTTTTCGAATTTAATTCAACTCCCAATCTCATTTTCATTTTTTAGGATGGGATAGGATAGGAGGGGAAAAGGGGAGGGGATTAAGGATATAAGGGAATTGGAGGGAAAAGCAAGAAAATTAAATAAAGTAAGAGATAAAAAAGAGAGGGGCAGACCCTCGTGCTAAGTTTTGATCTGGAATTCAGATTCTCCAATCTCATTCGGGACTAACAATAACCAAATAAGCACATTACATATGCGAAAACATATAAGCTATAAGGTCTGTTTCCTTTTACCCTTCTGTGGTGTAGTTAGTAGCTCCTTGGCTTAGCAATTATAAGTCCTTGGGTTCAAGTCCCGGTCGGGGTAAAATTGATTCATATTTTCACATATGTAATGTGCTTAATTGGTTACTGTTGGTCCCAAATGAGATTGGGAGTTGAATTAAATGCGAAAACCAAACCACGAGTGAGGTTGGGGAAACTGTAATGTAAACATAGTGGCATTCAGATAGAATGCGTTCATTCCTACTATAGCAGATATAAGCTATAAGGTCTGTTTCCTTTTAACCTTCTGTGGTGTAGTTGGTAGCGCCTTGGCTTAGTAATTATAAGTCCTAGGTTCAAGTCCCGGTCGGGGTAAGAATTATTCATATATATATATATATATATATATATATATATATATATATATATATATATATATATATATATATATATATATATATATATATAACTGGATACTTAAATAGACAATACACACACACACACACACACGCATGCATGCACGCACGCACGCACGCGCGCGCGCGCGTGCGCGTTCGAGCGTGCGTGCGTGCGTTCGTGCGTGTGTGTGTGTGTGTGTGGTAAGGAAGCCCATCAGTAAAACAACACATACAAATAGAACGCTATAGTTTGGATCATAACTGGACCCCTTCTCACCCTTGTGCTTGAGAAGGGGTTCTGTTAGGACAAGGAGGAAGTATTCTTACCCCCCTCCCTCAGGGGGAGCTTTATATATATATATATATATATATATATATATATATATATATATATATATATATATATATATATATATATATATATATATATATATATATATATATACTGATACAGTTAAGTTGAGAGAATGATAACGATTCATGCGCATATAAACTGCCAAATGGAGATTTTGTGCCGAAAAGGTAAAGTGAACGACAAAGTAATATATATATATATATATATATATATATATATATATATATATATATATATATATATATATATATATATATATATATATATATATATATATATATATATGTTGTTGTTTCGGTTTTACGCCCCGGACTCCCTTTTCTACCAAGGGCTAGGATGGCTGCCCTCTTGAGAAAGACTTGTTTTGGCAGATGTAATCGTTACCCTGAGTGCATGCCTTTGCTAACCTCAGACCGTGACGGGGCGCGAACCCTCAACCTGACACCTCAGAGTCGCGGACGCTACCGCTTGAGCCACGGTGATATATATATATATATATATATATATATATATATATATATATATATATATATATATATATATATATATATATATATATTATTACTTTGTCATTCACTTTTTCGTGACCTTAACTGGCCACCTTCTTAAGGTGGCCAGTTAAGGTCACGAAATACTTTATGTATATATATATGTGTATATATATATATATATATATATATATATATATATATATATATATATATATATATATATATATATATGAGGCCATATGTGGTGACATGTAATGACGAAGACAAACTGATTAATAGCCACAAATAAAAATATGATTACAAAACGACATCTAATAGACAGATATAGAGACAGGGAATACAGAAGGCCAGGAGGAGATAATGTGTGGATATACGTGATATGATGTAAGACATATTGAAATCACCTTTATAATTATATCCCATCTCCTATTTCATACCAAAATCACTTTCCAGGTTCCGGGAAGAGAGAAAAACTGACAGAGAGTGTAAGGGCAGGGAAGTAAATTAAATAGGGGATAGTGATGGAGTGGATAAGTAAAGAGGAGTACACAGAGTTGGGATAGATGATGGAAATGGTGAACCCTACATTAATAATGGGAATATATTTCATAAAAACTAGGAATATCTCTCTAAATATACTATTATATATTAGTGATTGCAACTGGGCGCAGTCTTGAGTGACATTATAAAAGTTCTCTTCGGTATAACTCTTTTTTAAGAATTCACAAAATCAAATGAGGCCTTTAGCTTAACTCCAATATGTGGCCCCTACGGCTTCTCTTTGCTTAAACCACGCCGGTATACGGAGAGGGTAGAGGTGTCATGTGGTAGCCTCTATGAACTCACCTGGTTCAGTGAGCATACCATTACAAGCGTGAAGTCTATTGTGGTTGAGTACCGTAATAAATTTAAACAATGATAAGTGTACAAGTTCTCGTCCTAATAAAAGAAAAAACTAAAAAAAAATTAAAAATCAATCCTTTTTTAAAATAACAATCTTATATTTATTTTATACAAAAAATCAACTTTAAAAACAAGTGTATTTATAGTCAATAAGGATCAAAGGAATCCTTTTGGTTTGTGTACCTCTGAGATATTAATTCTGGCGCATGAAGATGGATATAACACTATTACATCACATCATCATATAGATAGATCTCATTCAAATTCTTACGATCCCTTTCATTTATGTATAACTACAATGACCTCGAGAGTTACTGACAAAAGTACTCTCTCTCTCTCTCTCTCTCTCTCTCTCTCTCTCTTTAAAGTACAAAATATTTTTCTATAGTCTTTATGAGGCTGAAGTATTTAATTTTGCAACTTCACTGCTTAAACAGAACGAATTTCAAGCGATCTAAGTGCGAATAAACAGAAAATCTATCTATTGCAATTGATATATCTTTCTAAAGAAATAAAGTGATTCCTTCTTTACCTTTAGACTTTTCTAAGGAAAAGATTTTCAACATGTAAGTGGGAAATAGATAATAAGTGACGCAATTGTGGTTCAACACCCTTTCCCCAAGGAATAAAATCACAACCCTATACAAATGTTGCTGAAATATTTTAAAATCAAAGATAAAATCTTGTATTATAGGTAAGCATCGCTTATTCTAATAGAAACACATTGGTAGGAAGAGATAATTAATAAGCGACAATGTCAGGTGATATAAACGAAAATTAGGGAATGAAAGCAAGAGAGAGTAACACACAGAAGTACAAGTATTGATAAAAAAATAATCTCACAAAGAAAGAACAAAAATACTTATAAAAAATATATCATAAATCCCAAAGACTTGATAATGCAGTGGTGTTCGAAGACTGGAGAAAACGAAAGAGAGAGAGAGAGAGAGAGAGAGAGAGAGAGAGAGAGAGAGAGAGAGAGAGAGAGAGAGAGAGAGAGAGAGAGAGAGAGAGAGAGAGGAGAGAGAGAGAGAGAGAGAGAGAGAGAGAGAGAGAGAGAGAGAGAGAGAGAGAGAGAGAGAGAGAGTAATTTGTGATCGATGATAAAACCGTAATGCAACCCTATATTGCTCCGGTTTTTCCTCTAGGTTACTGCTGTCGTCTTAATTTTTATTGTTAATTTTATTGTCTATAACTCCCTTTAACTGCGAAACTTCTTAATTGCACAGCACTTGCTAGATAGTTACCATGTGAACGATGCAATTAACTAAGTATAAAGGAGGTTTTTGCTCGTATGTATCCAGGCCAGTACTTGGAAACCTCTGTTGGCATCAGTAAGGATTCTCTCTTGCGCAGTATGTAATTACTATATATTTCCCTGTCACGAACATGCCACTCCTTTGGGCATCCAGTGTTCTCTACGTGTCTTAATTTACTGATTATACTTGCTTTAACAAAAATTTTCGAAATATATATCTTTATCTGATTCTTGGCATATATGGAAATTTTAAGGGACTACACATTTGATTAAGTTTTATTGACGATACTTATATATATATATATATATATATATATATATATATATATATATATATATATATATATATATATATATATATATATATATATATATATATATATATATTATAATGTAGAATCTATTTCATAAACAAACGAAAATTATTAATCATTGCAATAAAAGTGTCAGGTAATTAGCCATTTAAAAACGTTATCAAGGACGATTTTTCCAATACAGCTTATATATTAACCGCTTTTCAAAAATAATTATTTTAAAATAAAATGCAGTTGAAGGAATTTAGTTTACAATGCAAGGTTGGATAGCAGATAATATTGCAATATACTATTATGGGAGGGATTTGTTTTACAAGCACTTTCGTGGGAATCATTGTTTTTTGACTGCAGTGCAATATTATGGGATTTCAGTAGTTTGCGTATGCATTTCATGAGAAGCACTTATATTAAAACGCAATATTGGGAAGTAATTATATCATTCAGAGATAAATTATTTTGTGATTCTCGGTTATTGAAAGATTTTATTTTCAAGTCATTGTAATAGAAAGCAATTATTTTGCAAATCACTTTTAATAATTATTTGTAAAACAATTTCACAGAAAGGAATAATTGTGTAATGCACGGGTGTGGAAAATTCATACATATTATTGTTTCAAACAACGGCTTTACAATACTAATAAACTATATTAATGACCCTACAGATAAAAGGAAACACTAATTTTTTTAATAATAGTCTATTGTATTGGGTTTCATTACTGGAATCCCAAAAATAAAGGAGCTATGCTGATTTATTAAGCTGAGAGATATTATGACTTGCCCTTAGAGCAAAAAAAAAAAAAAAAAAAAAATCTATGGTATTCTAACTCAAAATAGAAAAAAAATAGTGTCCTAGAAAGCATGTCGCATAGTTTGTTTGTTTTTTTAAGTGCTCAATCATACCATCTATTGCGTCATTATTGGCCATGCAAAATATATTCTGGACTCAAGGGTCGAGGTGATCTGTAAGCTAAACACAATAATAAAACAAAATTCTATAGTCTCTACTTCGTGGTAGGCTTATCAGCATGTCAGTGGGATCAATCCGACTATTGATCTTTAAGAAAGCGTGGCTTGGGGAAATTGAGACTGGATGCCACATTTCAACTGTCCCACAGTGCTCTCGATTGCGGGTCCACCAACTTCGCTGTCGAGCACACTGACCACTACACCACCGTGGTCCCAAACAATGTAATGTTAAACAATTATTCTACACAGATGCAGCGAAGGAGTTTTCTAAAACGGTCATTTATCCCTGTTTATAAAATATATATTTTAATAAAGATCAATGCACGACTTCATTAAGTCTCTGAATAAGAGGACTGACATATAAATGTAATTTCTTTTTCATGCACTCACGGCGCTGTCGGCTATAACAATCACGTACCATTCCCAATGACGTATTCATAATGACTTGTTCCGGTTTTACGTCACGGACTCCCTTTTCAACCAAGGGATAGGACGGTTGCCTTCTTGCAAAGGACTTGTTTTGGCAGATGTAATCGTTACCCTGAGTGCATACCCTTGCTAACCTCAGACCGTGACGGGGCGCGAACTCTCGACCTGACGCCTCAGAGTCGCGGAAGCTACGGCTTGAGCCACGGTGACTACTATAATGTTTGTTCCGGTTTTACGTCACGGACTCCTTTTTCTACCAAGGGCTAGGACGGTTGCCTTCTTGCGAGGGACTTGTTTTGGCAGATGTAATCGTTACCCTGAGTGCATGCCCTTGCTAACCTCAGACCGTGACGGGGCGCGAACACTCGACCTGACGCCTCAGAGTCGCAGACGCTACCGCTTGAGCCACAGTGACTACACGTATTCATAATGACTGCAGAGCTGAAAGGAACAAGAAGCCAACACAACACCACAGCTGTTCCTTCTACATCTATGATATGACTCAGTACAAATTTAACATCTTAGCCAACAACATCCCTGCTGTTCCTCTCAAGTCTTTGATATGAATAAGTATAAATTTAACATATTAGCCTACATAGGTGGACTCATAGGTGTGTACTTTCATCTGGCAGACCAGATTTAACACATCAAGACAAGAGGTTACTCATAAGGTTCACAACTTAATATGAAAATCTGGCTTTTTACTTCTGAAGGAGGCGGGCTCGAACTCCGAACCTTTTGTAGGAAAGTCTAGTGATTCATCCACAAAGCCAAAGTACTGTTTAAAAGAATTCCTATTATATAACAATGCCATCATACTATCAACTGTAGTCCTTGGCTATATCCTTCACTCAAGAGCTGTAAGCTGAGAAAAATCATCCTTTAAAATGTTGAATTTGTTCTCAAGTATTCTAATAATAATAATAATAAAAAAAACTTGACTCTCCTTCGACTAGGCCATAGGGTTTCTGTGGTCGTTAAAGTAGAAAATGACATACTCCGTTGTACGACATAAAAGACCGTTAAGACAGCTTGGGAAGCTCATGAGATCAAAAGAAGGGATGTTTGTTGTCATTTTTACAACCAGTGGCTCTCTTTCTATAGTAGAGAGGAAATGGATCTTCCTTACATTTATATAATATCTTAGTGAGGCTTTTTGTCTAGCAGTGTAGTATTTTATCATCATCATTATTATTATTATTATTATTATTATTATTATTATTATCATAATTGTTAAAACTTTTATTATTATTAGAAATGTGAAGCCAGTAACATCATTATTCTTCTGATTAACAATTCAGGTTAAGGTAAGTGTTCCAAAACTACCACAAAGGTAGTTCAACTCTTCAGCCAGATATGCAGTGTTGCAAAGTTTAAGTGCCCTGATAAATAAGCCATTTCCAGTGTCAATTTTTACTGAATGTGAATGAAATATATGCATAGAGAGAAGTGTGATAGTAGCCGACCTTGCCATTGCTCTCCTCAGGGTAAATCATCGAGAGAGAGAGAGAGAGAGAGAGAGAGAGAGAGAGAGAGAGAGAGAGAGAGAGAGAGAGAGAGAGAAGAGAGAGAGAGGAGAGAGAGAGAGAGAGAGAGAGAGAGAGAGAGAGAGAGAGAGGAGAGAGAGAGAGAGAGAGAGAGAGAAATAATAATAGCCTCTTTACTCAACCAAAACCAAGCGACATAATGTTTTGAATAATATTGATACATCCCATCACTTCAGCCTCATGTACATTACTTCCTCTTCAATATTTACACTTCTTTAAATTCTAACTAGTATTGCCGGTCATCAGAGGTTGCTAGAAGCAGCTAAAGTCATTGAGCACATTTGCAAAATAAAGCCATTGCAGACCATTACTATGCAAATCTAATGTACAGTTATTGCCTCCAAATGCCTTCAGCTTAAAAGCGAAAAGTAGTTTTAGTAAATGAACCATTCATAATAATATAATGGTGGCCCACGATCATTAATTTGCATGATTTCAACATTTGGTTTGCAAGTTGTTATAAATTTGGTATCTCAATTTTCTGTGTATATTTTTCAGTAAGAACAGACTATTGTTTAGAGGAACAAAAATCAGTTTTACTGAAAATCTCTTCAGCAAAACGATGAGTAAATATATTATAGTGGCCCCATTTCATACAGTTGCGACCTAAGCCCGATTTCTTAAACAGTATAAACCTAGGATACCATATCGATAGTTAGCTGTACAAACACAAATGGATTTCATAAACGCATCTGACGCGGTTTTGTGTATGGCTAGGATCCCGTACGGGATCCTAGCCATACACAACCGCGTCAGATGCGTTTATGAAATCCATTTGTGTGTGTACAGCTAACTAACGATATGGTATCCTAGGTTTACACTGTTTAAGAAATCGGGTCCAAGTGTTTCAACTTTCGCGGGACATTAATATTCCGATACACCGTAAACATTTAAGAACTTCAAGATCAAAGCAATACAATATGCAAATTAGCCTCTATATAGTCCGAAGATTAGTCGTGTTTGCTCCACTTCTTGCATTGTCATGATTGAATCATTACGTTTTGATGCCGTATAATCTTTGCATAACAATAATTAAAATGTCGTTGTTGATAGAATAATATTTAAAAATATTATCTACTTAACACAACGCATGAAAAAGTTCACAGATCAAGCACAGATAAAACTAAAATTCTTTCTTTCATATATATATATATATTATATATATATATATATATATATATATATATATATATATATATATATATATATATATATATATTGCTCTTTGTCAGTCATCCATATATAAGAGGGAATATGACTTTTTCATTACAGTCAATACTTTATCTCCATCTTGGTTACTCTTTCTCCCTCTCCTTATTATTATTTTCATTTTTCCTCTTACCACAATATTGCTTTCATATATTCATCGCTGATGAGTCTCCTTATCTACCGTTACACCTACTATCATTTGTCATTTTGCGCCTCTAATCCCGCTATATATCTTGCATTAAATTTCGCCCCCTCATCCTCCATTTTCGCATAGTAATTCTCCATTCTTCTATACATCCATCACTCTTTATCACATTGTCCTCCCTCTGTTCTAACTCTTTTCTTGCGCCTTCATTTGTTTTTTTCCTCCTGTCCTCCCACACAATCCCAAAATGAGAAATTACTCAGCAAGAGTACAGGGAGCTGTCAATTTCTTTTATAATACCAAAATGATAGTTTCTGATGAGAAATTTTCTAAAAAATAAAAACAAAACAGAGAATGGAGAAATAGCTCTTTCACACGAAGGGCAATCAGAGTAGTGAAAACTGGACTTGTTTTGACAAGCTTCTAACCATTATCATCTGGTTTTGAAATGATTTTCAGGTAGATGTTACTGTAATTTTATGAGAAAAGAGAGAGAGAGAGAGAGAGAGAGAGAGAGAGAGAGAGAGAGAGAGAGAGAGAGAGAGAGAGAGAGAGAGAGAGAGAGAGAGAGAGAGAGAGGAGAGAGAGAGAGAGAGAGTTTATGGTAATTAGAATAATTGACATTTTATATATATATATATATATATATATATATATTATATATATATATATATTATGAGTATAACACGGGGACAGGCAGAAACTGCCCTCATCAATAAAGGCCCGGGCACAAGCACAACACTAAGACGAAGGAAAAGAAAAAGGTTAAGGACAAGGCAGAGATGAGGTAATATCACCCAAAGGAAAACGACAGACAGAAAAAACAGTCAAAGTACAGAGGACCCAGAGATATGGAGGACTAGGCTCTGAGATGACGATAGATTCACTTTTTGAAGGATGATAGGTCATAGGAATTAGGAAAGACAGAAGGAGGAAGAGACTTCCAGAAACTGAAGGTAGATGGGATGAAGCAGTCGTTGCACCGACCAGTCCGTGAGCTACAAATCTCCACACAGTACCTGTGAGATGAGGCCACTTGGCGAGTGTTACGTGGCCTCGGCAGTGGGGAAGAGATGCAACTTGCCAACTCATCTGAGCAGCGATTGAAGTATTAGCGATAGAAAACAGAAAGGGAAGATACCTTACGGTGAAGAGAGAGAGAATCCCAACTAGCAGTAAGAGAAGGATCATTAATGAGTCTGACTGCCTTACATTCAATCCTATCAAGGAGATAAGTATAAGAAGAAGCACCCGAGATGTGTGAGCAGTATTCTGAGCAGGGACGGATAAGACCTTTATAAATTTTAAGTAGCTGTAAAGAGTTAAAGTAATGACAGAAACGAAACAAAACCCCTAATTTTTTGGATGAAGATTTAGAAATTTGGATTATGTGATTCCTCCAAGACAAGTAAGAGGCTATATGGATTCCTAATATGATGATAGACTTTAGAGGATAAATTTCGTAAGTTTCAAAGACAATAGGGTTATCAGGAGGAAAAGATAAAGAGATAGCCAGAAACTGTGTCTTGGAGGCATTGAATTTAACTAAATTTTGAGTGCCCCACTCAGCTACTCTGCAAATCGGAGTTGAGAGTAGAAGAAAGAGTGATACGAGACTGATTACGAGTAGCAGATGAAGGTTGTGAAGGAAAGACAGAGGAAAAGTGGGGGCTAGAATCATCAGCAAAGGTATGAAGAAGAGAGGAAGATGGGGATTGTAGATCATTGATGAAAAGAAAGAACAGAGTAGATGAAAGAAAAGAGCCCAGTGGAACACCACTGCTAACAGAGAAAGGGCTAGATGTCGCACCTTCAACAACTACAGACATATATATATATATATATATATATATATTATATATATATATATATATATATTATATATATATATATATATATATATATATATATATATATATATATATATATAATTGGTAACAGAGAAAGGGCTAGATGTCGCACCATCAACAACTACATATATATATATATATATATATATATATATATATATATATATATATATATATATATATATATATATATATATATATATATATATATATATATGATCCAAAAAACACATTATTTTGAAAACATAAAACGTATATTTGCCCCTGATCAGGTTTTGAAACTAACACAATCAGTGAGCCAAAGCGAGAACAATTGTAATACAGAAGGTAAAGTGAAGAGAGAAACCTCTCCGCTAACTGCTGAAGTAGGATGTGAATACATTTAAATGAATGTATCTATTCATTTTACACTCTCTTCCCAGTCTGACGTGGAGCGTGTTTTCACAATAGATTCAAATCCCTGCAATACATGTATTGACAATGATCAAATAAACATTATTTTACTAGAATATATGCAACTGTAGCACCGAAGGTAAAGAAAAAAGAAGGAAACCTCTCAGCTAGCTGCCGAAGCTAGGAAAGAAATACATTCTACTGATTGTCTTTATTCAAATTACTCTCTCTCGATAGTAGAATGTGCTCATTCCCTAGCTTAATCAGTTAACTGGGAGATTTTCTTTTCTTTTTACCCATGGTGGTACAGTTGGTAGCACCTCGACACACTGATATATGTGTCCTAGGTTCGAATCATGTTCTCACTTACTTGTTTACTTGATCACTGTCGATGCCTCTATAACAGAGATTGGAATTAAATGGGTCATCAAGCCAGGAGTGAGCTTGGGAAGAGAGTAATATAAATATAGACCTTTACTAAGATGCATTCACTCCCAAGATTCAGCCGTCAGCCGAGATTCCTTCTCTTTAACTTCTATGGTATAGCTGGTAGCGCCTTGGGACACTGATTTTGTCCTAGACTCGAATCTCGGAAAGGGGCTAATATATGCTCTATATATATATATATATATATATATATATATATATATATATATATATATATATATATATATATATATATATATATATATATACACAATATTCTTTATTAATTTTCATGTAGTAATTTTTTTTTTCCAATGGCTTAATCATCTTCACACTCCTTAAAGCATAATACATTTTGCTGAGTCATTCTAAATTTTCTAATATTCATACAAATTTTCAACTTCTGTGTTGCATCCCATGTTCGTTCCATATTATATATTCCATCATCTTTTCAGGGCTGGAATAAATCTTCCCTGCAGCTAGAAGATGCTTCATTTCATTCTCAGCAAAGGTCTACAAGAAATATTCTTACATGACAATTTTTTTTTCTTTACAACTCCCAGCAAGCAAAAGTGAATTTTCCAGAATAATATTTGCCAATCTCAATATTTTCCGTGTCTGGAATTCTTGCATTATTACAACATGCAAGGATGTTTATTCTTTGTATTACCTTGCATTATTTATTTATTTTATAACTTTCTAATTGATTTACTGTTATAAGAATGCACTGAAATATTTACTTATTAATACCGCTTAATAATAAAGGATATCTGACTAACATCATCGGTAAGTTTCTTCAATAATATTATAAACTGTTTACGATCCATATCATGTACTGTGTTTGAGTAAGCAATAATACATTAAAATAAATTCTTCAATATTTACCTAGCCATTCCTCTATACAAGGAAGTCAGTTCGCTATTCTTTGTCCCTCTTCTTCATCCGCAGCTCATTCCATGGGGTCGCTTTTTTTTTTCATTGAAATCTAGTATCCTAGAACTTGTTTGTAGGTCAAAACAGTAATCCTCCTTCATTTACAGGTCGTGTAACTTGTTCCCCCTAACACTACAGTAAGGCAAATAAATACTCTAAAAAGACTGAATATAGAGCTTAAGATAACACGCCTACCAATAATGTAACCTACTTTGGGCAACAATTCTAATCTTATGCTGTCTGCAAAGCTTCTATAAGACCTGTTTATATTCTAACTACATCAGCACAAGCATTCAGTAAGAGATCTCCAACTTCATACGTCTAAATGTCAGCGAGAGTGGCGGCCGATTCTAAAACTTTTCATTGAAGTCGTATAGGTTCTAAACACCTCTCAGAATAAATTTTAAGAAGGATATCGCAGTTCCAGACCCTACTGACTGAAAGACACCAGAAGGATTTCCTATTATTGCATCAAATACAAACCTCATGAGAATTTTGGCTGAGAAAACGTTTTGGAAATAATTTTCTATGGGGAAAGAAGACAACAGTCTGTCACAGAGTTATTACAAGGTGATTTCTTGTACACAGTTATGTATCATGTAACCTTAGTATAGAATATTAAGAACTTGGTATTTTGATGAATGTTATTTCTATAGTGTAACATCGTGTAATGAATACAAAGCTAATATTATTTTACAGTACATACTTTGCACTTTACGTTTTGGAATGTTGGTTATAGCTTAGGGAAGAAAACTGGTAAATGAAGTATAACCATATCCATACCATATACAAAAACCATAATCCCCCTTATATGGGGGTGGCTAAGTCAAAGAAAATACTCTGACTTTTTGTGGGAAGTAAATACAGACGGAGCGATTCCCAGTTCCCCTCGCTCCGCCCCATTTAGTCGACTTTTACGACACACAGGGGAACACGTAAGAAGTATTCTTACTCTCCTCCCACAAATCCATTAGGAAAAAGTGAGTTAAACTGACATGGTTTATTAGTGTTCTCATATTGCCTTTACTATCTCCGCTAAGCATAAACAATTGTATAAGTACTCTCATCTCTCTTTCTATTCATTAAATTCTCAAATATCTGATCAACAGGCAACGCAGATTGCTGTTATAACAGAATATACGAATATAATAAAGACAATACTCTGGTGATTATGGTGCAGGAGAAAGAACACTTCCCTCGATAGAAAACGGGAAATATAAAAAGACTCTCTAGAGAAATCAGTCTTTTTGTAGAAAGCAAAAGCCTTTTCTCAAAGTTTTTCGGGATTGCATTTTTTAATATTGTTATTAGAAACCAAGCATTGCTGTAGTTCACTCAGCATATGTTCGTTTTTTTTTTCCTTCTTTTATGAGTGTGACACCGGGACAGGCAGAAACTGCCCTCATCAAAAAAGGCCCGGGAACGAGAAAATACCAAGACGAAAGAAAAGAAAAAGGTTAAGGACAAGGCAGAGATGAGGAAATGTCACACAAAGGAAATCGACAGAAAAAAAAAACAGTCAGAGTACTGAGGACCCAGAGATATGGAGGACTAGGCTTTGAGATGACGATAGATCTGCTTTTTGAAGGATGAAAGGTTATAAGAATCAGGAAAGACAGAAGGAGGAAGAGTTCCAGAATCTGGAGGTAGATGGGAAGACGCAGTCGTTGCACCGACCAATCCGCGAGCTACAAATCTCCACACAATACCTGTGAGATGAGGCCGCTTGGCGAGTGTTACGCGGCATCGGCAGTGGGGGAGGGATGCAACTCGTCAACTCACCAGAGCAGCGATAGAAGTATTAGAGATAGAAAAGCGAAAAGGAAGATACCTTACGGCGAAGAGAGAGAGAATCCAGATTAGAAGTAAGAGAAGGATCATTAATGAGTCTGACTGTCTTAGTTTCAACCCTATCAAGAAGATAAGTAAAGGAAGAAGCACCCCAGATGTGTGAGCAGTATTCTAAGCAGGGACGGATAAGACCTTTGTAAATTTTAAGTAACTGCAAAGAGGAAAAGTAATGACGAAAACGAAACAAAACCCTTAAGACTTTGGATGAAGATTTAGAAATTTGGATTATGTGACTCCTCCAAGACAAGTTGAGCTTGTTAGAGGACTTTAACGTGTAAGATTATTCTTCCACTTCTTCCCCTTTTTCTTCTTCTTCTTCTTCTTCTTCTTCTTCTTCTTCTTATTATTATTATTATTATTATTATTATTATTATCATTATTATTATTATTATTATTATTATTATTATTGTCTACAAGACCTTAACCAGGAGTCGCATTTTCAAACAGCCAATTTAACAGTAATGATATATGAAATATAATAACTTAAATGAAAATTTTCTCCACTTGGTCCTAAACTAGTGTGTAATGAACTTTTGCCTATTGTTCTCTACTTCCTTGCCAACTCAGCAAGCTAGAAAAGTGACCATCATTATATGAAAGGCTGCGACAGATAGAAAATTAAATAATATTAGTTAAAGGTGAATTATGAATGCCGAAGAAATTAGAGAAATAAAATATATTACTATTTATATAGGCAAGGAGTCAAATTATATCTCAGTAAGCGTTTATTATGGGATTTTTGCCATCATCGAGGCCCTAATTTGTGAAAACTGCTCAACCTTAGACTTCATCTATTTAACGGTGAATAACCTGAGTCTGTTGGCTTTACGAAATCCTCAAGCCATTGAAACACGTCACTACCCTCTCCTTCTTGCTGTAAAGTGACTATGGCTACTGCTCCTCTTCTAACTCCACACATTCCATGGTGTACTCTCTGAGTCTGTTGACAGGAACGAAGTACCCAGTGAAGGATGACTCTACCCTCTCCGTATTGCAAAGCGGTTTTGGGGATGAGAACCTATACGGCCAACCTCAGGGGTTAAACTCGGCACCTTCTGAGGAAAGGTCAGGCACTATATCCACAGGCCATGCGCATGGTTGAAATAAATAAATTTATCTTGTGTAAGAATTAATTATTCATATGTTTACATGAATAATATAATCACTTATGCGATAAACCAATATAATTACGTCACGGTTATTTAAAGTATATGTCTCTTAACAAACTTATTTCCTTACGAAGACTCGCAATCCCACCCATAGTTATGCATCTGCAAACAGCAATACCCAAATAAAACGTCATATTACATATTTTCACAAATTTGTAAAGCTGTTGTGAATAGATATTTTGTTGCCTTATTGGACACACAAACACACACAGATATACACACACATAACACACACACGTGTGTATATATATATATATATATATATATATATATATATATATATATATATATATATATATATATATATATATATATATCCTGTTTTCATATATTTTCTCTTCAGCACAGTCATTTTTCGAGGCTTTGTTACTCGAGATTCCTCTCTCTCTCTCTCTCTCTCTCTCTCTCTCTCTCTCTCTCTCTCTAACACACTAAACATTTAACAAAAACCAGTCTCAAGCGAGACAGAGTAGCACTAAAAACAACAGCAACAAAGAAATATCACAACAGGCAATGAAATTCATGAAACCACCGAGAAGAGATACACTGTGATGAAGCAAACAGTTGGCAAGGAGGGAAAATAATTCTCACCAAAAATCTCTATCCATTTTTATTAGTAGTTTTACTTTACTTCTTTCTTTTCTTTCTAGGCTCTAAAGGACGAGGCTCGTTATCTGAAGACTTAAGGCTCAGCTGGGGGTCTTGAGAACTTCCAGAAACAACGGATGGAAGTATCTCTGAAGATGTATGAAAAGACAAAGAGTAAACCCAAATATCCAAGAAAAATTACATGTATGCTGTAGGTCCAGTGTTACGTTTTTTTTTTTTTTTTACAGCCTTTTGAGATTAGGAATATGGAGATACCTTTCAAGTAAAGCTGTTTATGTGAAAAATATTTTATTTTCCCAATTCTCTACACTAATCATAAGAGATAACTATTCATACATATCAGATTAGGTCATTTTTTTCGCTTAGCAAAGCCAGATATAAAAAAAAATAGTTTCATGACCAAGCCCCACACAGCTAATGTGTACTCACTGACTCTGGTGAACTAACAGGGGTTGCTATACAAGGAGTATCACCGCCATTTTCAACCTTCCGCAAAGTGGCTTTGGAGGGGGGAAAAGAGATTGGGATCAGAAGGGGCGATAGGTAAGGAGCCATAATCAGCAAGCATCATATTAGCAAAGTACTGTGAGAGTTAGAATTAAATATTTACCATGTAACTTAACACGTTAATATCCTATAAATGATGCCGCCTAGAAGGCAGGTGGTGTATTCCCATTGAAGGCGCTCTCAAAAGGGCTGTCTAGAATATGTTGGGGCTGTGGATCAAACCATGGAAGAGAATTAGGTTTCTTCACCAGGTTTAAATCAAAGAATAATTATGGACTAGAGGCGCGCCATGGTGGATGATGTCACTTGACAGCCATCATTAGAACTCATAAATCACATCCAAGAAAACCCGAGTTCGAATCCTCTTGCTGATATGCATTGTAAATCTTCGTCAGATCCTCTTTGGCATACACATTAATGATATTCCTCGCATAGCAGCCATCATAATTGGCAGGTAGTGAGAAAACATTAACAATGGAGCGGATATTCAGGAGTTCAGGTTCCAACAATTTAGCTAAATTACCTCTCTTGCAACTCTAAAAGAAAGGAGAGCAAAGCAAGTTAACCTAGAAGATACATAATATGGAAAGCTTAGGATGATACTAAGCAATATTGCGGATAAATATACTCTTATATAGAGGGTATATAAAACAAACAATCTAGTCCAAAGAATTCCTTGCTTGTATTGCTATATTACCCAAAGACATCAAAGAAAACAGCATATTAATTTCTAAAGAAAAGGTTCAAGAGACTTGTTTACTTACTCACATCAGCATTTAAGTTTTAATAGTGTTCCTCGCTATCTGATGGCGTTGCAGCAACAAAGGTGTCGTACTGCCACCACACCCAGTACTCTCCCGTTCCTCATCTCTATTCATACATTTTTTTTTATTTAACCAGTTTGATTCTCGTATTATACTAGTTTCATCATACAGTGCCGTACTGCCAACACACCCAGTGCTCTCCCTTCCCTCATCTCTATTCTTCGTATTTTTATTTATTTAGTTTTTTTTTTTTACCAGTTTGATTCTTGTATTATACTAGTTTCGTCATACGGTGGCGCACTCCCAACTCACTCTGTGCTTTCCCCTCCCTCATCTCTGCTCTTCGTTTTTTTTTTTCGTAACCAGTTTGATTCTCATATTATATTAGTTTCGTCATACGGTGTCGTACTCCAAACTCACCCTGTGCTATCTCCTCCCTCATCTCTTTTCTTCGTTTTTTTTTTTTTTTTCGTAACCAGTTTGATTCTCGTATTATACTAGATTCGTCATATTTAGGTTGAGCCAGGATCTAAACTTCCAGTCTATAAAGTATTTATTAATAGCAGCTTTATAACATTTGTTCATGTTTTACTTTCGGACATTAATATACTTCCTGTTGATACATAAAATGTCCGAAATAAAGGGAAAAAATATTGTACAACGGAAGTCATTTTGTATTCATCAAGTGCTAAGAAAACTTTCCACCATTTATAAAATAACACCTACTTATTTAATTTTTATAAAATTGCGAATATGTTTCCTAAACTATATATAATCATAATTACAATTTTTTTATTACTTATCATTAATTGAATCGAACTACAATAATATGAAAATCCCACCAACCAAAAGTACATTAATGTACAGTATCATTAAAGAATGTATTTAAATTCTAGGATTTTCTGATTATTGATTGGATAATTCTTGAAGTATCACACAGAAACTCTATATGTCAAAAAATGTGATCAATTCTGTATAATTCTCTTATGAGACAGTTTCAAAAGAACATGTTAAACTGAATCTCACACACACACGCACGAACGCACGCACGTACGCACATGCACACACCACACACACACATACATATATATATATAATATATATATATATATATATATATATATATATATATATATATATATATATATATATATATATATATATATATATATATATATATATAATGATAATATAAAAAAAATAACAATTAGCTACTCAAATCAATGGCTACAGTTTGACAAAAAAATGGTGTTTGAGGTGGAATGCAACAGTAAAAGACTTACTAGGTAATGGAAATATTAGGTATAATAGGTGTGGTAAAAAAAATTGGTTAAATTTGTGTAAAAGTGATTTTGTGCCAAAACAGGGGAAAAATCAAGATGAGAAAACCATGTATGTAGATATTGAAATAAATTCCACTTTTTTTTTATGAGTGTGATACCGGGACAGGCAGAAACTGCCCTCGTCAATAAAGGCCCGGGCACAAGAAAACACCAAGACGAAAGAAAAGATAAAGGTAAAGAACAAGGCAGAGACGAGGTAATGTCAAACAAAGTAAAACGACAGACAGAAAAAACAGTCAAAGCACAGAGGATCCAGAGATATAGAGGACTAGGCCCTGACATGACGACAGATCGGCATTTTGAAGGATGAAAGGTCATAAGAATTAGGAAAGACAGAAGGAGGAAGACTCTTCCAGAGTCTGGAGGTAGATGGGAAGAAGCAGTTACTGCACCGACCAATCCGCGAGCTACAAATCTCCACACAGTACCTGTGAGATGAGGTCGCTTGGCGAGTGTTATGTGGCCTCGGCAGTAGGGGACAGATGCAACTCGCCAACTCATCAGAGCACCGATGGAAGTAGTAGCAATAGAATACCTTATGGTGAAGAGAGAGAGAATCCAGATTAGAAGTAAGAGAAGGATCATTAATGAGTCTGACTGTCTTAGATTCAACCCTATCAAGGAGAAAGATATAAGAAGAAGCACCCCAGATGTGTGAGCAGTATCCTAAGCAGGGATGGATAAGACCTTTATAAATTTTAAGCAACTGTAAAGAGGAAAAGTGATGACAAAAACGAAACAAAACCCCCAAGAATGAAGATTTAGAAATTCGGATTATGTGATTCCTCCAAGACAAGTTAGCGGCTATATGGATTCCAAACATGTTGATAGAATTTATATGGTTAATTTCGTTAGTTTCAAAGACAATGGGGTTATTAGAAGGAGTAAAAGATAAAGAGATAGCCTGAAACTGTGTCTTGGAGGCATTGAATTTAATTAAATTTTGAGTGCCCCACTCAGATACTCTCTACAAATCGGAGTTGAGAGTAGAAGAAAGAGTGATATGAGACTGATTACGAGTAGCAGATGAAGATTGTGAAGAAAAGGCAGAGGAAAAGTGAAGAGTAGAATCATCAGCAAAGGCATGAAGAAGAGAGGAAGATGGGGATTGTAGAAGATCATTGATGAAGAGAAGGAACAGAGTAGGTGAAAGAACAGAGAAAGGGCTAGATGTTGCGCCATCAACAACTACAGCAATAAAACGGTCAATAAGAAAACTGGAAATTAGAGAAGAGAAAGAAGGGGTAAAGCCATAGGCAGGGAGTTTGGCAAACAGAACCTTGTGCCAGACTCTGTCAAAAGCTTTAGAGATATCAAGGATTCCCCATAGTTCCTCAGAGAGGATGACCATAAATGAGCAAGATAGGACAGGGGATCACCATTGGATCTTGCCTTGCAGAAGCCGTACTGGTGATCGGACATAAGTGAGTTAGATTCAAGGCGTTTCAAGAAGTGAGAATTGAGTAAAGTTGCGAAAACTTTAGCAATAGAGGAGGTTAGAGCAATAAGTTGGTAGTTTGAAGGAATAAAGCAGTCACCCTTCTTAGGAATAGGTTGAACAACAGCATGCTTCCAAGATGAAGGAGAGATAGTGGTTGACAGAATGAGGAGAAAAAGACGGCAAAGCACGGGAGCCAGTTCATCTGCAAACTCCTTAAGGAACCTTGCAGGGATACCACTGGGACTAGATGCCTTGTTTGCCTTCAGTGAGCAAAGAACCTTATGAACTTTGCGTGAAGAAAGGATAAGGGAGGGCATTGGGTTAGAGAGGGGTAAAGATTAAGGAACAGGTGTGCTGGAATCGTTTATAGAAGAGTTGGCAAAACAATGAGAGCCAAAGAGAGTGGCTTTGTCAGTGGGAGAGCAAGTTATAGAACCACCAGAACGAAAGAGAGGGGGAAAGCTTGAGATACAGAAGTTTTTGGAGAGGTTTTTGGCTAAATACCAGAAGCATTTGTCAGTGGGAGAGGAGTTAAGGTCATCAACTTTCCTTCTTACAAAGGAAGCCTTAGACCTTCGAATCTGAGCAGTACAGCGATTCCTAGATACAATAAAAGCAGAGCGTGGTAAATTGGAAGGAGAGGCTTGGTAAGATCAGTGTGCCCACTTCCTGGCCTGAATGGCCATGGAGCAGGCACGGTCAAACCATGGTTTAGAGGAGAGAAAGTTTTTGTAGAAGAGAGGATGTACGCCTCCATTCTTGCGGCCATGATCTCAGCAACTTTTAGAGCTACCTGATTAGGGTTGCGGGACCGAAAGCAGTAGTCCTCCCATGGTAAGTCAAAGAGGAAGTTACGCAAATATTCATGTTGGGAAAGCTCAAAGTGCCGAAGGCGGCGCTGAGTAGGATGGCTTGGTGGAGGGGGAGCAAAACTGGAAGAGACTGAGATCATAGAGTGGTCAGATTTACCAAAAGAGGAAAGCACAGAATAAGAGTAGTTTGAAGGGTTAGAAGTAAAAAATAGGTCAAGAGTGATTGCTGCATATTCGTGACAATCAGGAACATGAGTAGGATGTTTGATAATTTGCTCCAGATCATGAGTAATAGAGAAAGCAAGGGCCTCACTTCCTCCCACATCAGGGTTAGAAGAACGAAGCCACTCACTTTGGTGTACATTGTAGTCTCCAATGCAGAGAACTTCGGCATGTGGATGAGAAGATAGCAAGAACTCATGGCAAGACGACATATATTCAAAGAAAGACACAAACTCAGTGGATTTTGGAGAACAGTAACAGAAGCAAAGGAAGATAGTGGTATTGGAGAGACAGACTTTTAGCCAGAGAACATCAGAGTAGGAAGATTCAAGGTCCATGAGCCTCGCAGTAGGAGTGTTAATGTTGCAGTAGTCAAAGACCCCACCTTTGGAACGAAAACGAGTATTTGGAACGAAAACGAGAGATTTGAAATGGTTCAGTGGAAGCATGTATAGACAGCTTGGTTCCAGATAGGAGGAGGAGGTTAGGGAGGAAAGTACCCAAGTGATGTTCCACAGACGAAAGATTATAGTTCAGCCCACGAATGTTAGAATAGTGAAGAGTGATAGAAGTAGATCTATTGAGGGAGCAAGATTAAGGGCAGAACCATTACTACTACCAGGCAAGTCTGCCCTCAAGCCAACAGTGGGGTCAACATGATCCCCAGAGATTCTTCGCACCCCTCTATATCGGGTACTGGGGACCAAAGGCTGTGGACCTTCAATAGATAATAACAAATGTGAGGAAAAAAGAGAGAAAAAGAGACAGATGTGGGAAATGTTGTGACTTGTCAAATGTAATGGAATAGCAAGAGATGTGTAATGAATATGCCAGAATATTCAATGTAGATGTAGGCATGAGGAAAGAATCTTCCTGAAGGAAGACTCAACCCGGAACTGTCTGGACCAGTCCTAGTTGCATCCTTATACCTTCAGTCGTAGTCTTTCAATGGGCGGCTGTTGCCATGGTTTAAATACAATAAGGGACGAGAGTGGGTACGAAATATGAAGAATATATGAAACAGAGACAAAACAAGAGAAAATGTTATGCAAAAAATGACATATAAAACATGAATAGGACAAGTGACAGAGAAGTGAAAAGCATTCATTGACAAACGAGTATAAAATCAGCAGAGTCAACATAAAAGTTAGCAAGAGGGACAATGCAATAGAAGGATATGATTAAATATCAGGTAGATATTTAATCATCATTAAATTCCAAATGAATACTAAAGATAGAATGAAGTAAAGAAAGCCACTCACAGTATATTAAATAACCTAGTAACTTGTTAGGTAGGTTAAGGTTAGATTAGACTGATTGAAAGTCTAACATGGGGTTACTTAATCTACTGGGAGTCATTACATTTACTTGATCCTAAAGATGTAACCACAAAAACTTATGAAAACCGAACGAGAAAATTAATTAGAGTGTAAAAAGAAAACAGATGCCACGATTCAACGCATTACAGAACAGGCATGATTAAAATAAAAACTCAGGAAGGGAAGTAATACAAAAGCTGTAGCCATACAAAGTGCTTTAGCATAAACTGAAAAAATTGCCATAGAAAAAATCAAAAGAAAAAATAAGAAAACAGCAACGATCGTTGCAGAATAAACCTGGGAAGATGTATCAAAACAATGTAATGCAGAGTAAACAAGTTCTAAGCCCAGCAAACATTCTTGTTTTTATCCTACTCTGAGTACGACACAAGCTGATGCCGAACAAACATGATCTAAGAAAGCATTTACGTCTTTGTTTTCATTTGGCAGTGAGTACGGGGATTGTTATCTGAAGACTTAAACATAGCTAGAAGTCTTGAAGCTTACACAAAGGGAACGCAAGAAATGTTTTTGAGCAAGATATGAAGAAATAATTGGAACAATGCACTTTAGAATATTAAAGTATGCGTTTTTATGTAAGTATTCTTAGGTTTGCAGCCTAACTACTTCCATGACATTAAACATTATTGGAAAGTGTGCTCGGAGTGGTCAAAGTGACTCTGGACTAGTTAGTTACATATATTTCATAAGTAATTACACATGATATGTGTATAGTTTTTTAACCCGTTATTCTACGGTTATCTCCTCTCATAACGACATTATATAGACATACACACATGCCACACACACACACACACACAATCTCTTCTACAAACCCGGTTAACCAAATATTCTTTTATAAAAGAAATTGTACTCTTACATAAGCAAAGTTCTCTCTCCATTCCCCCTTTTACAACTTAGAAGCTCTGTGTTTTCGAAAGTCTTGCATTTCCAGATTGTAGTCTGACGGAGGTATTTCCGAGAAAAGAGAATTTGAAAAGCTTAAAGGATAGCTGTTTCTACCCGAGATCTCCTTTGCACAGACTTCTGAAGGCAAATACATTCTCCTCTGCCAAATAGACTCTCACAGATGCTTAAAATCTCCAAAAAATATCGAGTTTAACAATAGCTGATGTACATAAATCTATTTCAGTTCCGTTATCAAAACTAATTTTTCCCTCTCTCTGTCTTTCATATATATATATATATATATATATATATATATATATATATATATATATATATATATATATATATATATATATATTATATATATATTATATATATATAATATATATATATAAATGATTAGTAGAATGGCCATGGCACCAGCCGGTCGCTAAAATACTACGACTGAATGTAATAAGGATTAAACTAGGACTGGTCCAGGCAACTCCGGGTTGAGCCTTCCTTTAGAGGCGGTTCTCTCCTAATGCGCACAACTACAACGAATATGCTGGCGTATTTGTTACACTTCTCATGCTATCTCATTACATTTAACAATTCACAAAACTCCCCATATGTTTCCTTTTACTCTCTTTTTCCTCATTTTTGCTATATTTTTGGAAGGTCCACAGCTTATGGCCCTTAGTACCCGGCATAGAGGGGTGTTAAGAATCTCCAGGGATCGTCTTGAATCCACTACTGGCATGAGGGTAGACACGCCTGGTGGTAGTAATGGTTCTGCCCTTAACCTTGAATCTCCTGATAGATCTGCTTCTTTCACTCTTCATTTTCTAACATTCGTGGTCTGAACTCTGATCTTAGGTCTGTGGAACTGCCCTTGTTACTTCCCTCCCTAAACTTCTCCTTTTTTCTGAAACCAAGATGTCTAACCATGCTTCCACTGATCCATATCAAATCTCTCTCTATATTTTCGTTTTCGTTTCAAAGGTGGGGTCTGTACCTATTGCAAGGCTCACGTACTTTGAATCTCCTGACTTTGATGTTCTCTGGCTGAAAATCTATCTTTCCACTACCACTATATTCATTTGCTTCAGCTACTGTTCTCCAAACTCCACTGACTTCGTCGATTTCTTTGAATATCTGTCCTCTTGCCATGAGTCCTTGCTATCTTCTCACCCACATGTCGAAGTTCTCTATATTGGATACTTCAATGTACACCACAGTGAGTGGCTTAATTCTTCTCACACAAATATGGGAGGAATCGAGGCCCTTGCTTTCTCTATTACTCACGATATGGAGCAAATTGTCAAACAGCCTATTCATGTTCCTGATTGACACAAACATGCAGCCAACACGCTTGACCTATTTCATACATCTATTCTTTCAAATTACATTTACTTTCTGCTTTCCTCTCTTGGTAAATCTGCCCACTCTGTGATCTCAATCTTTTCCATTTTCACTTCCCCTTCATCAATTCCTCCTATTCAGTACCATCTTTGGCACTTTGAGCATACGCAACACGAAGATTTGCGTGACTTCTTCTTTGACTCTCATGGGATGATTACTGCCTTCGGTCCTGAACCCTGATCAGGTAGTCCTAAAAGTTGCCAAGATCATAACCTTGGGAATGGGGGCGTACATCCCCTCCTCTATGAAAACTCTTTTTCTCCCTAATCCTTAGTGTGACCATGCCTGCTCCATGGCTATTCAGGCCAGGGATCGGGCACACCAGTCGTACAAAGCCTCTCCTTCTGATTTAACTCGTTCTGCTTTTACTGTAGCTAGGAATATCTGTACTGCTCAGATTCGAAGGTCTAAGGCTTCCACTGTAAGAAGGAAAGCTGATGACCTTAACTCTTCTCCCACTGACAAATGTTTCTGGTCCTTAACCAATAACTTCTACAAAAACTTCTGTAAGTCAAGCTTTCACCCTCTCATTCGTTCTGATGGTTCTATAGCTTCCTCTCCCACTGACAAAGCCACTCTCTTTTTTTTCAACTCTTCTGTAAATGATTCCAACGCACCTGTCCCTCAGTCTTTACCCCTCTCTAACCCTATGCCCTACCTTATTCTTTCTTTACGCAAAGTTCATAAGGTTCTTTGCTCACTAAAGACGCATCTGATCCCGATGGTATCTTTGGTAGGTTTCTTAATGAGTTTGCAGATGAATTGGCTTTCATGCTTTGCCGGCTTTTTCACCTCATCTTGGAAGAGTGCTCTAATGCAACTTGTTCGTAAGAAGTGTGACCGCTCTATTTCTTCAAACTACCGACCTATTGCCCTAACCTTCTCTATTGCTGAAGTATTCGAAATGTTGCTCAGTGCTCACGTCTTGAAATGTCTTGAATCTAACTCACTTATCTCCAGTCACCTGTACGGCTTCCATAAGACAAGATCCACTGGTGACCTCCTGTCCTATTTTACTAATGTCAGGCAATCCTCTCTGAAGAACTATGGGGAATCCTTTGTCACCGCCCTTGATATCTTTAAGGCTTTTGACAGAGTCTGACACAAGGCTCTGCTGGCCAAACTCCCTACCTACAGCTATACCCCTTCCTTCTGTTCTCTGCTATCTTCCTCTCTTCTTCACGCCTTTGCCGACGATTCTACCCTTCAGTTTGCCTTTGCCTTTTCTTCACAACCTTCGTCTACCACTCATAATCAGTCTCGTATCACTCTTTCTTCTACTCTCAACTCTGATTTGCAGTAGGTTTCTGAGTGGGGCACTGAAAATTTAGTTAAACTTAACGCCTCCAAGACACAGTGTTTCTGAGTGGGGCCCCGAAAATTTAGTTAAACTTAATGCCTCCAAGACACAGTTTCTGGCTATCTTTATATCTTCTTCTCCTCCTGATAGCCCTATTGTCTTCGAAACTAACGATATTTATCCTTTTAATGCTATCAACATATCAAGAATCCATATAGCCTCTAACTTAGTCTTGGAGGAATCACATAATCCAACTTTCTAAATCAGCATCCAAACATTAGGGGGTACAGTTTCGTTTTCATCATTACTTTAACTATTTACAGTTACTTAAAATCTAAAACAGTCTTATCCGTCCCTGCTTAGAATACTGTTCGCACACCTGAGGTGCTTCTTCTTATAAGTATTTCCTTATAGGGTTGAATCTAGGCAGTCAGACTCATTAATGTACCTTCTCTTACTTCTAATCTGGATTCTCCTTCTTTGCAGTAAGGTATCATCCCTTTATTTTTTCTATCACTACTACTTTCATCGCTGCTGTGATGAGTTGGCGAATTGCATCCTGCACCCATTGCTAAGGCCACGTAACACTCGCCAAGTGGCCACGTCTCACAGGTACTGTGATGATTTATAGCTCATGGATTGGTCGGTGCAGCGACTGCTTCATCCCATTTACCTCCAGACTCTGGAACTCTCTTCCTTCTTCTGTCTTTCCTAATTCTTATAACCTATCTTACTTCAAAATGCGGATCTATCATCATCTCAGGGCCTAATCCTGCAAAATCTCTAGGTCCTCAGTACTTTCACAATTCTTTCAGTCTGTACTTTCCAATGTGTATCATTACCTTATCTCTGCCTTGTACATAACCTTTTTTCTTTTCCTTCATTTTAATGATTTCTTCGAGCCCAGGCCTTTATTGGTGAAGGCAAATTCTTGCCTGTCCCCGTGTCACACTTTAAAAAAAAAGTATATATATATATATATATATATATATATATATATATATATATATATATATATATATATATATATATGTACACACACACACACCAAGAAGGTGCCATCCATTGTAAAAGTAAGAACATAGAAGAAGTAGAGGTTTATCCTCTAATGACCATTTTCTTCCCTTCTACTGCTTGCATTACAGTAAGAACATAACTCAAGAATGAGAAATTAAAAAAAAACAACCTTGCTACGTTTAACTTTTAGTTTCCTCAGGCATAAAATGAAGTACAGAGTCATTTTCCAACTGCACCTCAAAATTTAATAAATTTGCAAAAGTTCATCCAATATTCCAACACAAATATTTTATATGGCACATCCGGTAGTGTTAGGTTAATTAAAATACATATATAAATAGCTTGATTCAAACAATGAAGGGACTTTAACTTCTCATAGGAAAAAGAATAGACCACATTGCAATCAATGTGTAATAAATAGGTTCTGAGAGATACACCTATTATTGGAACACAAATGAAAAACAATCCATTGTGTAAACTAAAGAAGAGAGATCATACAACCGGAGTTCCTATTGTCTAGGTGATGTGCATAAAAGCGATTTTCCGGGTTTTATTACAGGTCCTTCAGGGCCACTACTTAGTTTCAATCAGTAGACATTTATATAATAAAAAGAGGGACATTGTAAATACCATGCTGGATTTTAAGGCAGACATATATATATATATATATATATATATATATATATATATATATATATATATATATATATATATATATATATATATATATATATATATATATATATATATATATATATATATATATATAATATTTTTAGACCTAAATTGGACTGCCAGGAAAGTTCGATGTTAAATCTTCCTTCGGTTATGGTTCCTTTCCTAAATATATATATATATATATATATATATATATATATATATATATATATATATATATATATATATATATATATATATATATATATATATATATATATATATACTTAATATTCGGGTGAAATCATTACGCATCTTTAATTTTCCCTTTACATCTATCAAGACACAACACTCCCCATCTGTTTCTCTTTACTTTCCTTCTCATCATTACTGCGTCTATTCTTTCAGCCAGTCATTATAATTGCTAAATGTTCACTTATTTATGCCTTGTTAATAAGCTGCTGCTTTTATTAAAAATGTTTTC
>JAXCGZ010015627.1:0-2500 GCA_037179515.1 Halocaridina rubra | reverse complement strand
CACAAAATTGTGTATAATTCAAATGCGAAACTTAGCAAAGAATGGGATTGAGAAGTGCGATCAAAAGGACAAGAAATACTAATATACAGGGTAATTACAAAACCCACAAGAAAAGACATCAAAAGGCAATTTTTTCTTTTGCTTTCCATTATTACTTCGTTGAAAAAAAAAAAGATCAGCCACTGAAACAAACACGAAAAGAGAAAGAAATTGGTTTCAAAAATCTATGCACACTGGAATGAAAGCAATAATAATAATAATAAAAAAAAATATATAAAACATTCCGAGATGAATAGTTAAGAGCGAAATGAACTTTTTCAAAGCTGAAAATGAAAAACACCACAAAATTACGAACGAAAGTGGTATTTCTTTTTTCGCGTTTTTAGCGTCTTTTGCGAAATTATGAAAAAAAAAATATGTTGGTTGTATTGGCAGGAATAAAGAACAAAACTAGCGTATTGAAAATACAGCGGGGATTTAGATACAAGTGTAAAGGGGGGTACAGACGATCATTATCACTGTCAGCAAAAATACTGACAGTACAGGAAATACTGTCAGTAATATTGATCGTCTGTTTAGCCCTTAAGAATTTACTACTGAAAGTAGATGATTGGCTAGTGGTTAAGATGAAAAGAATGATTTTTTTAAAACTTGAAACTGAGAAGCACCACAAAGTTAATTATGTGCTTTTCCATATTTTGTAAATAAGAAAAAAAAAATGGTAGATTGGATGCAGAGCTTCGTATAAAAATAAAAATGAGTTACTCAATATTACTGCAATTATTGTTAGTTTTATAAAGCGGATTTTTTTTAAATTACTATTTTCAGTTCTATAATTGTGAATGTTTCAAAATTACTAATGAAACTTTCATCTTTCTTACTATTTCGTCGTGCGCAAAGACAAAAAAAAAAAAAATAGAAATTTTATTGGTATTTTTTTTTTTCAGATACATAAGTAAAAAGCTATAACTTTTTTGGAATCATGTAAAAATAAACTCTCTGTTACTCGCTAATGAAAATAATATTTCCCTTACAATTTAAAATATTCCGTTTTCCAAACAATCATTCGTGTAATTCTAAACAACTGCTCATTATATATTTACCTAACTTAACCTGATGTTCATATATTACTACGCAGTATTAAAATTGTAGTACAAGAATTTAAGATTGAAAGTGAGTCCTCGATTTGACTTTTGCATAACTAAAATTTAGAAACACCACAAAATATCTAAAAAGAGCAGCTCTCGTCTTTTGAGATAATTGTAATGAGCAGAGTTTTTTCATTCAATTAAAAAATAAGAATATATATATATATATATATATATATATATATATATATATATATATATATATATATATATTTTTTTTTTTTTTTATATATATATATATCTATATAATTTTTTTTTCTTTTTGCGTGCGGGTTTGATGAATAAGAACGTAAAAAAAAGACATTCAGAAATTACTGCGTGTGTTTTCAGAGTTTACGTAAGAGAACTGACGGACGAAAAAAAATAAATCAAAAAGACTATTTACATCTATCGTCGAACCCAGGAAGTATAGCAAACTGGCATATGAAACAGGAGAGAAACAGAGAATAATCTTAGCTCCCCAGAGGATAATATTAAGTAAGACTCTGGGGCCCCAAGAGCAAGGTAATAGAGCGCGTGAACTGGCAAGTGAAAACCCTGACTAATGTAGATTCGATCACGCCGTGGGGTAATAGGAAGGGCATCCAGTCTTATTCTCTCTGCTTCAACCAGTCTTTGTCCACCCCAATTGAATGAGGACTAACTGTAACGCATAAAACGGTAAACAAAAATAAAATCGAGATTAAAATCACCAACCAATGAGGTCCTTAGCTCAACTTTCTGAAGGGGCTCAGGCATATTTTCTTCGACATATACACTTGGGAATAGAGAGAGAGTAGTGGTGTCTTTCGTATTGGACTCATTAATACCACAACAAGTTTACTAATTACATTATTAAAGGTGTTATATAAGACGGTTGTGTCTTCAGAAAGCTTGGGCCTAGATGTGGGCTTAAGACACACCCATCTCACCGCTTGTAGTTAAGAGTAGTATTTTTTGGAGATAATAAGGTAAGAGTAGTGGAGTCTCTTATTCAGTGGTCATTGTAAATCCCGCAGCAGGTACTGTGAGTATACCAGGAGATGAATGGCGTCAATAATGAAGAGTAATTTTAGAAATTGGGTTCTGATCACTACAAAATATGTCTGACCCGAACACATACTCTTCCAAAAGGGAAAAATTCAACCAATTATTTTGTGTGTTTGTTTGTTTGTTTATTTGCTTATATGTTTATATTCTAATATTCCTTTGCCCTCTACTTCAAAAGAGAAAACATTATTTATAACGCTTCGCAAAGCTATCCGTAAACATGTCATTAGGTATGTTTTTTCCTCTCTTTATATCCTCTTTGCAAGTGAACTGCATAAAAGTGCGAAAAACATTGGAAAACAAATCAGCACGCTCTTGAGAAT
>JAXCGZ010015626.1:45000-59208 GCA_037179515.1 Halocaridina rubra | reverse complement strand
CACTGGATGAACCCAGGAACTAAACTGATGAACCCAGGAACTAAACTGAGAACCCAGGATAGATAGATAGATAGATAGATAGATAGATAGATAGATATTCAATTTCATATCTGAATATTGTTATTAGAAGTGGTTCGCATAACTGCACTAACTGCAAATAATATGTTCTTAGCAAGATATAAAAGATATGGATGTCCAGCGAAGAAACAACACTATGGTGCTTAGTTTCTTTCATATGAAAGTCCATATATAAATCGAGAATGTATTTCTTTCCATCCCTAACAAGCTTTACAGGATCCCCTCTGATTAATGATGTTTTTTATCCCCTCGAGAACGCCCTACCTTAGCTTATAAAAAGATTGCTCACAGAAATTGGCTTTATTATATAAAGGTGTTTTTTTTTATAATACCTTGAGTATTTATAGATAACGGAAAGTGTTTTATTCATTTATTAGTATGAGTATATTTTATTGTATATCATGAGGAAACTAGTATTGGAGATATATTTTCTAATTAGATCAGAAGATATACATACTTATTACAGCATAGAAGCTAAAGTTTCCAGAGCCAATTTTTATATAATGAATACTGCGAATAAATCTCTTCCTAGGAATAATAATAAGATATTCATTTTCATTTGTTTATATAGTTTTTTCTACTTAGGCCTACGTGAAGATACAATTTTGGAAATGGAGAATACATATATTCTGTTATCCTTATATATTTGTTTATTTTTAGTTAAACACATTATGAGATCATATTTTTGCATGTGTATTAATATATCATGTTCTTGTATGTAATAAAGACATAAATATAATTAAGGCAAATTGCGGCTTGTAGTTTTAAATAATCAAATTGAGATATATGATCTATAGTCGTTTGGGAGCAAAAATTCCACTCTAGTGTTCCCTATCAGCTATAGGAGGCAACTGAAGGGATATCATTGTCAGTAGAGGAGAGAGAAAGCCACCCACGTATTTCCTGCGCATTTCGTAAGAACCGACTAAAAGGGATGTGAAGCAAAGGGTGACGATCCCATGCTCCCCCCCCCTTTTTATCACAAATATAGAAGGTGCGAAGAGGATACAGGCTATGTGGAAGCCACTTTATCTCCCCTTTTGTACAGTTGTGGTCACCTTACTGGTTTCAGACGAAGTAAGATGTTTATTAACTTAAATGTAGTATCTTGTTTATGTGAATGAGTGTTAAAACTTAACATGGATGACTTCTTTTGGAAATGTTTATGCTTTTAAATTCTTTTATTCATTTACAATGTGAGCGATGGGAATCTAGTATCGCTGACGTTTAGTCTAGGATTTAATTTAAGGATAATTTATTTCTTTGACCTTATGCCTGTGGCATCCATTCAAGTCTCAATAAGCGAAAGTACTGTTCCACCTTTGATCCACACTTTTAATGGTAAACTTACTAAATCATCTGAATTAACGGGAATGTCACCCCCCCAATGGGTACTTATTTACTGCCGGTTTGCTTTTCTTCCCATTACCTCTATGGGGGTAATGGGAAGAAATGGGTATTTACAATCGGTATGTATAATTGCGTGAGACAACTCTATTTAAGTCTAATTCTTTTTATAACAACTAAAGTTTGAATATCCGGCACATGTTTTCCGCAGACCTTTTGTTGCTAGCTCTGAATGTGTTCTGGTATTCTCAAATGTTGGGAAAAAGTTGTAAGATAGAAGTAATTTCTAATCAAATGAAATTTAGAGATCAAGAATAAGGTTAGGGAAAGCACCATGTAACTTCTTTGTCCTTCATAACCAAGTGATAAAAATAGTGATAAATGAAATTATCCACAAGTAACAAGTTTTCCACTGGCAAAAACATGCTAGGGAGAATGATAATCTTCCGTAAACGATTCCAATGCACCCGTCCCTCAATCTTTACCCCTCTCTAACCCTATGCCCTTCCTTATTCTTTCTTCACGCAAAGTTCATTAGGTTCTTCGCTCGCTGAAGACGAACAACGCTACTGGTCCCGATGGTATCTCTGCAAGGTTCCTTAAGGAGTTTGCTGATGAACTGGCTCTTGTGCTTTGCCGTCTTTTTCGCTTTATTCTCTCAACCAGTGTCTATCCTTAATCTTGGAAGCATGCTCTAATTCAGCCTGTTCCTGAAAAGGGTGACCTCTCTATTTCATTCAAACTACCGACTTATTGCCCTAACTTCTTGTATTGATAAAGTTTTTGAAACTTTGCTCAATGCTCACTTTTTGAAACGTCTTGAATCTAACTCACTTATCTCCGCTTACCAATACGTTTTCACAAGGCAAGATCCAGTGGTGACCTGTCCTATCTTACTCAGGTATGGTCATCTTCTCTGAGGAACTATAGGAAATCATTTGTCGTCACCTTTGATATATCTAAGGCTTTTGACAGAGTCTAGCACGAGGCTCTGTTGGCCAAATTCTCTGACTTTGGCTTTACCGCTTCTCTCTGTTCTCTGATTTCCAGTTTTCTCTTTGAAAGTTTTATATCTGTGGTTGTTGACGTTGCAACATCTAGCCCATTCTCTTTTACCAGTGGTGTTCCACAGGGCTCCGTTCTTTCAACTACTCTGTTCCTTTTCTTCATTAATAATATTCTTCAGTCCCCATCTTCCTCTCTTCTAAACGCCTTTGCCAACGATTCTACCCTTCATTTTTCTCTGCCCTTTCTACTCGTTATCAGTCTCATATCATTCTTCTACTATAAACTCTGATTTGCAGAGGGTATCTGAGTGGGGCACCCAACTTTAATTAAATTTAATGACTTCAAGACACAGGTTTTGGCTATCTCTTAATATTCTCCTCCTGATAGTCCTATTGTCTTTGAAACTAACGAAATTTACCCTCTTAATTCTATCAACATATTAGGAATACATATAGCCTCTAACTTATCTTGGAGGAATCACATAATCCAAATATCTAAATCTGCATCCTAAATTTTGGGGGTTCTGTTTCGTTTTCGTAATTATTCTAACTCTTTACAGTTACTTAAAATCTAGTAAGAGCTTATCCGTCCCTGCTTAGAATATTGCTCACACATCTGAAGTGCTTCTTCTTATACTTATGTCCTTGATGGGGCTGAATCTAAGGCAGTCAGACTTATTAATGACCCTTCTATTACTTCTAATCTGGATTCTCTTTCTCTTCGTCGTAAGGTCTCATCCCTTTCTGTATTCTATCGCTACTATTTCCATCGCTGCTCTAATGAATTGGCGAGTTGCATCCCTCCCCCACTGTCGAGGCCGCGTAACACACACCAAGCATCCTCGTCTCACAGGTACTGTGTGGAGATTTGTAGCTCGAGGATTGGTCGGTGCATTGACTGCTTCTTCCCATCTACCTCCAGACTTTAAAACTTTCTTCCTCCTTCTGTCTTTCCAAATATTTATAACATATCTTCCTTCAAAAAGCGGATCCCTCGTCATCTCAGGGGCTAATCCTCTATATATCTAGGACCTCAGTACTTTAACTGTTCTTTCAGTCTGTCCTTTTCCTTTTTGCATCATTGCCTCATCTCTGCCTTGTCCATGACTCTCTTCCTTTCTTTCGTCTTGGTGATTTCTTCGTGCGGCCCTTTATTGATGATGCCAGTTTTTGCCTGTTCCAGTGTCGCACTCATAATATATATATATATATATATATATATATATATATATATATATATATATATATATATATATATATATATATATATATTTATATATATATATATATATATATATATATATATATATATATATATATATATATATATATATATATATATATATATATATATATATATATATATATATATATATATATATATATATATATATATATATCAACTGATTATTTAGCATACGAGAATAAGAATATATAATAAAGGAGAGAGTGACATATATGGCATTGCTTCTTTTATATTTTTATAGTATTTGTGTTCTATTTAATCAAACAAATCCAAATCATTCCATGAAACTTCTTTCCCAAAAGATACATTCTAGTTCATATTCTACATTTGAACGTGCATCCTACATTCCATTTAATACATCTTTTATTTTATTTATTTTTTTTTATTAATTTTCATCCTTTTAGATTTAATCTTAAAAGTTTTTTTTCCTCTTCTTCAAGTCACCCGTAAAAATATCATGACTTTTAGCCACTATTTTCCGGTAATCAAATTGGATTATGACGTCATTCGGCTAATATTAGAATGAAAAACAATTTAATTTCTTTTTCTATTTGGCAAAATAGCAATAATAAAACCTTTTTTTAATATACGCAATGCATATTTTTTTGCTATAGCCTGTTTGCAATATGTCTCGAAATACTGAAGTTGTTTATTGAAAAACAGGTTTTTCAGAGTTTAGGGTAATTTATTTTGTTCTTTTTGCGGATAATGTCTTTTTAAGATAATGTAGTACCAGATAAGTTACAATTTGTACAGCTACGCTGTAGCCTTCATAACATTTGGTATAAAAATAATGATACTACTACTACTACTACTACTACTACTACTACTACTACTACTACTACTAATAATAATAATAATAATAATAATAATAATAATAATAATAATAATAATAAATAATAATAATAATAATAATAATAATAATAATAATGATGATAATAATAATAATAATAATAATAATAATAATAATAATAATAATAATAATAATAATAATAATAATAATAATAATAATAATAATAATAATAATAATAATACTAATACTAATAATAATAATAATAATAATAATAATAATAATAATAATAATAATAATAATAATAATAATAATAATAATAATAATAATAATAAAACCTTTGCTAGAGTGAAAGCATTGGATTTAATGTACATATATCTAATGATATAGAGTAAAAGTGCTTGGAGTTAGTCAATATCACAGTAAAATGTCATGGGTACATGTGACTGTTGACAAAAGGCTCATCATGTCACATTATCTAAATTGGGGGAAAAAATCACCCACCTCTGTCACAGAACTCTTTTGGTGTATTTTTACCTTTCCTTTTCGTCGTCGTGGTCGTCATCGTCGTTTTCCTTCTCTTCCCTTCCTCCTCCTCCTCCTCCTTTTCTCCTCCTTGTCCTTTTCTTCCTCCTCCTCCTTCTTGTCCTTTTCTTCCTTCCCTCCTCCTTCTGTTTCTCCTCTTTCTCCTCCTCCCTCCGCTACTACTACTACTACTACTACTACTACTACTACTACTACTACTACTACTACTACTACTACTACTACTACTACTACTACTACTACTACTACTACTACTACTCTTTCATTACTACCTTCCCTTCTGTATCCGCATCTCCTTTCTCTCACTGGTAATATTATTACAGTTTTCATCACCTTTATTGCTTGGCTGTAGACATTGTGTGGGAAGTGACTTATGGAAAAACAGAAACAGTGCAACAAGAATATTCCAAATGTGTCCTATGTGGCCGAGAAGGGATAAACACCCATCATCATTACATTGCAGACTTTGTTAACTTAAGGGGGGTTTACACGGTCAAACGGTTCGTCGAACGCGGTTCGACAGACAAGGGTTTGAAGTGATGTTCGAACGTGTGAACGGGGTATTTGGTTGTCGAACACGTTTGTCGGACGTGCTCGACAACCAAATACCCCGTTCACACGTCCGAACATCACTTCAAACACTTGTCTGTCGAACCGCGTTCGACGAACCGTTTGACCGTGTAAACCCTCCTTTACAGGACTTCTTGTCTGCTGGACTGAGTTATTTTGAATTGTGTAAATATTATTATGATCATGACAATTATTTTTCCCAAATATTAAGTATTTATCCATCACTGAAGATATAAATACACACATATCTTTGCGTCTAGTGACATTGTAAATATGTAATTTCTATGAGGGAATTAACTAATTACCTATTAAGCAGATATGGGACTGTCTGTGGCCATGCATATCTCTCTCTCTCTCTCTCTCTCTCTCTCTCTCTCTCTCTCTCTCTCTCTCTCTCTCTCTCTCTCTCTCTCTCTCTCTCTCTCTCTCTCTCTCTCTCTCTCTCTCTCTCTCTCTCTCTCTTATTTGTTTATCTATTTGTATATCTTTTTGTTTCTTGTTCAGTTATATCTCTATTAGTTATTCATGTCGTTTTGTTTCTTTGTCTATTTGACCATATTTTTACTTATTCATTAATTTATTAATATATTTTTCAAATGCTGTCTATTTATTCATTTACTTATGCTTTATAATTTGTTATTTATTCATTTATTTATTTATTTGCTTATGTATTTTTCTTATAAATTAATAATTTTTATTTTCTCAATCTCTACATTTGTATTTGTACTCTCACTGCTTTATGAACTTACTATATATATATATATATATATATATATATATATATATATATATATATATATATATATATATATATATATATATATATATATATATATATTCACCTAATTATTTCCTACCTTTTCTTTATTTTTCATCTTTATGTTCATTACATATTTCTGCGGTAAGATTTTGTGGACAACATCCATTTGGAAATCATTTATTTTTATATTAAACCAGTGATCGTGCATGGGGATGTGTCTAGGCAAGCACTCCCTCTGGTATACAAATGCTAGACTCTACATGATGTAGTATACAATCCTTGTATATTGAAGGTATATCCAACTTTAAAATGTAAATACATTTATATAAAAAATGTACACATGAAGCTCATGATACTATTACAATATTATTGTGCATCCCCTATGCTAAAATTAAAATTAAATAAGTTTTATTGTATATATGAAATTTTATGAGCAAGAGTGAAATAATGACTTTTAAGCAGATCTGTGAATGCCTATGGGCACATGTCCCCATTTAATGTTTTAGATATACTACTACTACTACTACTACTACTACTACTACTACTACTACTACTACTACTACTACTACTACTACTACTACTACTACTACTACTACTACTACTACTACTACTACTACTACTACTACTACTACTACTTTACTTCCATACCTTCTCCCATGTGTTCGTTCTCCTTTTCTTCCTCCCCTTATCTTCCTCCTTCCTACTACTACTACTACTACTACTACTACTACTACTACTACTACTACTACTACTACTACTACTACTACTACTACTACTACTACTACTACTACTACTACTACTACTACTACTACTACTACTACTTTACTTCCACACCTTTTCCCATGTGTTCGTTCTCCTTATCTTCCTTCCCTTATCTTCCTCCTGTTTCTCCTTTTATTTCTCACGCTCATTATCTTTCTCTCTTCCTTACCTTTTCAAAAGAAAAAAAAGAAAATGACATCATAACATTAAATGTTAATGACAGTGCACCTGCTATAACTCTTTTCTAAGCTATGATTATTGTTATTATATCTTTAAGGCATCCAGCGGAGTAGCTGTTTTACTATTATAACTCAGAAACAATATCCTCGTTCCGTAAGAATGGCCACTTTCATTTAGCCATGAAAAGAACTCACATGTTAGCGAAATAAAGAAATAAATTAATGTTATTAAACTTGTATATGTTCACTTAGTAATCTGTCCACCTCAAAATAGCGTCTTTGCTTTTTGTTGATTTACAGTATTTAGGCTATAAGTCCCCCGCATTAAGCCTTATTGTGGCATTTAAACTTTGCAGTGCTGTGGATATGATTTGATCGCTTTCTTCTGCTACTTAATATTGTTATTTGGTGTTGTAAGTATATATCTACGACCTTCAGGTACAGTCTTTTTTTTCTCTTGGAGTTGACTTATTGTATTACCATTTTGGTGGTAGGAAACAATACCCAAAAGCATTTGGAAAATTCACATATACAAACCTTACTTATTTCGCTTATTATACACAGAAAACAAATTTACTTTTATGTAGAATTCCTGTACTTTGTGCAACGAAGAAACTGATAGAAAATAAACATTGCCTTTTGTCACATATAAAAGAGAAGAAAGTAAAGAAAAATGAAAAAATAAACTACTATCTACATGATCAGGTAATCCCAGACATTCTAATTTTATTTTGTTGCAGAGGATTAACATGTGATACAGGGTTAATACACCTGGTTGTTAATTATCTCTTAACAATGAATTATAAGCTGCTTATCTGATAAAGTATATCAGGAAACTTCATGAAAGCGAAATAAATATTTTAAAATATTTCTTTTTGTTTGTGACAACTCTTGCTTTTTCTGGAAAAAAATTACAATTTATTTAGTTATATTTATTTTATGATTGTGACACCAGGACTGGCAAAATAAATAAAAAATAAATCTGCCCTCATCGCGCCTGGGTGCGAAGAAAACAAAAGGTAAAAATAAACAGAGATGGCAAGTGTTGTGACGTGTCAGATGTGAATGGATAGTAAGAGATGTGTAACGAATATCCAAGAATATTCGGTGTTGATGTAGGCCTAGAAAAAGAACCGTAACTGAAGGAGGATTTAACGTCGAATTGACCTGAATAGTCCTATTTAAGTCCAAATGACCTTTCAACTGTACTATTGCAATACTAATTGAACCATTAATTATATTTTGTTAATATGGATACACTTATAGAATGAGAAAAGGTTAGAAAGTTAACCCTAATTGTGGTACAGCATCTTGTATAATCCCCTTTAAATCAAGTTCAAGAAAAGCATCCAGTGCAGTACTTCTCAGCCATTCTTAGAACATAAGAACATAAGAATAGAGGACACTGCAACATGCCTACTGGCACACACGAGGCAGCTCCATTTTTGAATTGTATTTTCAGCATGTCTAACCTATTCTATTCTACTCTACTTATTTATTCTGTTTTTCTTTTTATGATTTTTCTAATAAGCACTAACCTATTCATACCCACCCTACCTCTGTCATATGTCTATCTAATCTACATTTGAAGGTGTCTAAGGTATTGGCATTTACTATCCTACTAGGAAGCTTGTTCCATGCATCAGCTACTCTATTACCAAACCAATTTTTACCAATTTCCCTTCTGAACCTAAATTTATCAAGCTTAAATCCATTATTACGAGTTCTGGTTTGATCATGAATTTTTAAAACTTTATTAATATCTCCCTTGTTAATCCCTTTAAACCATTTATACACTTCAATCATATCCCCCCTAACTCTTCGCCTCTCTAGAGAATGTAGATTAAGTTTTTTTAATCTGTCCTCATATGGTAGATTTCTGATATTGTGTATCATCTTGGTCATTCTTCGTTGCACTCTCTCCAAGGATTCAATTTCCATTCTATAATAGGGTGACCAGAATTGCACAGCATAATCTAAATGGGGCCTAACTAATGCAAGATAGAGCTGCAAAATAACTTTTTCCGTCCTATTGCTGACGCTTCTTGAGATAAATCCTAAAATTCTGTTTGCTTTATTTCTGACTGCTGTGCATTGCTCTCTTGGCTTAAGACTACTACTCACAAGAACTCCCAAATCCCTTTCACACTGAGAACTCATGATTTCATGGTTATTTAGCTTATAACTAGTATTGTCTTTTATAGTACCCATTTTAACTACTTTACATTTTTCAACATTAAATTCCATTTGCCATTTGTCCGACCATTCAGATAATCTATTTAGATCTTTCTGTAAAGCATGAATGTCTTCTTTTCCATTTATAGTTCTACCTATTTTAGTGTCGTCTGCGAATTTACTTAGGTTACTACTGATATCCGAATCCAGATCATTTAGATATACGATGAATAATAGAGGACCCAGTACCGAGCCTTGTGGTACCCCGCTTGTAACCGAGCCCCACTCTGATTTCTCTCCATTTATGCAAACCCTCTGTTTTCTGTCTTTTAACCATTGTTTGATCCATCTGAGCACAGCTCCTCCTATACCATGAGCTTCCAGCTTTTTAACTAATCTTTTGTGAGGAACTCTATCAAAAGCTTTGCTAAAATCTAGATATATTGTATCATATTCTTTGCCACAATCTACGGCCTAGTAAACTTCTGAATAAAAAGACAGTAAGTTTGTAAGGCACGAAAAACCCTTAAGAAACCCGTGTTGTGAAAGTTTTATCAGTCTGTGTAATTCTAGATGTGCCCTTATTTTATTTGCAATTATGGATTCTAGAATCTTACCCACTGTTGACGTTAAACTTACCGGCCTATAATTATTCTTTTTAACACGTTCTCCTTTTTTAAATATTGGTACCACATCTGCCAATTTCCACTCCATGGGTACCGATCCTAATTTTATTGAATTATTAAATAATGCAGTTAGAGGACAACTAAGCTCTTCCTTGCATTCCTTTAATATTCTAGCATATATTCCATCAGGTCCCGGAGATTTATGAGCCTTTAATTTATCTATTTCTTTTATTACCTCCACTCTCGTAATATTTATTGAACTAAGTATATTATCGGGACTGTCTCTGTAAATGGATTCTACTTCCGGAATATTTTCCAAGTTTTCATTTGTAAATACAGATAAGAAATAATCATTTAAACATGTACACATCACTTTATCGTCATCTGTGATATGGCCATTGGCTACTTCAACTGGTCCGACTTTTTCCTTAAATTTTGTTTGATAATGTTGATAAAACCCTTTAGGATTTTCTTTAGCTTCTCCTGCTATTCGAACTTCGTATTTTCTTTTCGACTCTCTAACTATCTTTTTAACTTCCCTGTTTAACTGTATATATTGCTGCCTCACCTGCTCTTCACCTCTTTTTAGTTTCCTGTATATTCCTCTTTTAATACCTATAAGATTCTTTATTCTATTGTTCATCCATTTAGGGTCATTTTTTCTTGATCTGCAATGTTTCATGGGAATATAGTCTCTCTGACTATTCTTAAGAGTCATGACAAAATTGTTATATTCCTCATCCAAATTTATATTAACTGACGGGCTGCTGTTCTTTCCTGTGAGAGAATTTAATGTATTGATCTTATCTTGTGATAATCCTTGGCATGTGGTACCCAAATTTCGGGGTAATCCGCTACCTGCGACCTGACCTGCTGGATTAACTACCCACATCTGTACCCCAGAAATCCCTTCCCATACCTCATTAGATAATTTAGTTTTTAAGCCCTCAAAATCTCCTGCTCTAAAGTTTGGAACAATATTCTTATTTTCCTTTATAGTTTCCTTGAAAATTATGTTAAATCTAATGGAATCATGGTCACTGTTGCCCAATTTTTCACCAACTTCTAAATTTGTAACCATGTTCTCTCTATTACTAAGAACTAAATCTAGTGTATTCACCCCCCGTGTTGCTTCATGTACATGCTGAGAAAGGAAATTGTCTTGTACTACTTCCAAAAACTCCTTAGAGCTACTATCACCTGTTATGGTTTCCCAGTTAATATGTCTAAAATTAAAATCGCCTACAATGCAAACTCTATTTGACCTGCTCACTTTAGAAATTTCATCGTATATAAATTGCGACTCTATATTATCTAGATCAGGTGGTCTGTAGACTACTCCTACAACTAGACTTCTATATTATTTTTAATTTCAACCCATAAGGTTTCTGAATTTAGATTTGTCTTAATTCCAGACTTAATGCAGCTTCTGAGGCTATCTTTAATATACATAATTACCCCTCCCCCTCTTTTATCTGCACTACGATCAGCATTATAAAGTTTATATCCTGTAATTATGTACTCAGCTTTAAGGTGTTTGCTTTCTAATTTAATCCAACTTTCACTAATGCATATTATATCCGGTCTCTCACTACATACTATGGCTCTCAGTTCTTCTATCTTGTTACCTAAACTACGGCTATTTGTATAATATACTTTTAAACTTTCTCTAGCTTCACCCTTCTTGTGGCTATTCTTTTTGTTAATATTTGTTCTATGTAACAAATGGTTCTTATCCTTAGACTCCCAGTTATTTGACCCACTATTTACTGAACCCTTACTGACTAATTTCTCTGCACAAGTATTAATCATTTCATTATTTGTGTCTAACAAAACCCCCCTACCTCTCTGTCTATCATACCAGCCAATACCGAGACACCTGAATTAGAAAGATGCACTCCATCCCTTGCATACATATGCTTACGACTAGTGAAGTGATCCCACCCGTCTATAAAACCTATATTATTCTCCCGACAGAAGACTTTCATCCTAGCATTTACTCCTATAGCTCGAGACCACCACTCTGAACTTTGGCTAAGCCTAGGGAGAATACCACACATCACAGGAACTGCACCCCTTTTCCTAATCTTATCCAGGGCTTGTCTATACAACCTAATCAGCTCTTCACTTCTACCATCCTGCACGTCATTTCCCCCAGCTATCAAACAAACAACATCTTTTTTCTCAATCCAGCTATTTATTGACTCACCCACCTTCTTCATACCTGCTCCAGGGAAAAAATATTTTCCTCTAACTCTATGCCTGAGTTTCCTGTCTACATATCTGCATAGTGAATCCCCTACAATTACCAAAGAACGAGACTTATCCGGAGGATGGGTTACTCCGACCTTGGGAGACTTACCTAGGCTCTTGACCTGAGAGCTTTTCCCACTTCCATTTTTACGATCGCTAGTACACCTATCTGACTCTATGGTTCCTGAAGCATTGCTGCCGCCACTGTCACATTCATCTCTAAGTGACCTAAATGAATTAGCAACCTGTAGTCTAAAAGTATCATTTTTCTTAAGAACCATTTTCGTTGAACCCTTATTCACAACTTTCCAGTCGTCTTCATTATTCAATCGACCCTTCCTGGTTAACACCTCTACTTTACCTCTCAGATCCCTGTTCTCCTCAGCTAAGGATCTGACCTCCTGCCTGACTGCGGCCAACTCATTTCTTAAATTAAAAATGAGTTTGCTTGCGCCAGACGAGGACAAATCCCCAGCACAGCCACAAACAGCACCAACAACGACACCACCACCAACACCACTACCACTAACACCACCAGCACAAAGAACACCACCACTCTCCATTGTACTAAGTTTGGTCAAGATTAGAGCTACTGGAAGCACGTCCTCACTGGATGAACCCAGGAACTAAACTGTAATTGTTTATTAAAAAAAAAAATGCTCATCGAAATCCTTGTAACCTGCATAACTAAATACTCTGATACGCTCATTAATGTATATAAGAAAAAAAAATAGAAATCTACTAAGAAAGGGAGTAAAAAACATGAGGTGTGAGAGTTGAAATTAATGAAACTTTCATACTCGAGAACTAACACAATAGCAAACTATGTGAATCTAAGAACAGTTCGCTCGCAGGAATTAAATTTGAATTTAGTATCTATTATAAAGGCAATATCTAGGCCTATTTGGTATGTTTATATGTGATTGCAGTAGAGTGTTATATAAAATGTGATTAATTTATCACATTACTTTGCATTCATAAAAATTTGAGAAAAAAAAATTATTTTGCTTACTTTTGATCGGTACCATTTTGCATGTTTCATATGTTCTGTATATTAGATGTCTGCATTGTTATGTTTTTATTTTGTTTTATTGATAATTATGAAGGTAATTACTTATCTGCTATTCTCGGATTATTTTTTTCTATTGCATATATGTGTTTCTCATTTTACTCTCGACAGTAATGCAAAGTAAGAATATAATCGTATATACTGTATTTATTGCTTTAGATAGCTATTGCATGATTAACACTGCTCACAATAATTAATCAACTCATCCTTATATTTTATTCAACATTAATATTGCATAATGCGAAGAATATTAGAATATCTCAGACACTACTGAGCTTACAATATTTAGTATTATATTTAGAATTATATTTTACTCTATATGTAGTGAGAAAAACGGTGTAGCAAATTCAAATTACTTTTGCATCATATTACTGGCGATGTACCTTACAACGCGTTTATATCACCAAGGGGGTTGAATGAAACCGGCTTGAAATTACCCTTTGGTGTAGCTTAGATTGTATAAGTTAGCTTAGATAAGGTTAGTTTATGTTTGGTTTGGTTAAGGGGGGTAGTAAAATATCGATTTCATATTACTCATAATATAAAAAAGGGGGGGGGAGAGGAGTAGTTCAAAGTCTTTATACCTGATATTTAATCTTAGGTTATGTAAATATATTTATATTTTTCATTTTTTGCTCGACCTCAGCTGCTGCTTACGTATATGTTACTGTATCATTTTATGGCCATTATTATTATTATTATTATTATTATTATTATTATTATTATTATTATTATTATTATTATTATTATTATTATTATTATTATTATTATTATTATTATTATCATTTTTCATTTTTTTTATT
>JAXCGZ010015626.1:30000-42500 GCA_037179515.1 Halocaridina rubra | reverse complement strand
ATATATATATATATATATATATATATATATATATATATATATATATATATATATATATATATATATATATATATATATATAAATATATATATATATATATATATATATATATATATATATATATATATATATATATATATATATATATATATATATATATATATATATATATATATATATATATATATATATATATATATATATATATATATAGAGAGAGAGAGAGAGAGAGAGAGAGAGAGAGAGAGAGAGAGAGACTGTTGGTGATAAAGGCTACACAAACGATAAAGGGGGAGTAATTTTTAAGGAACCAGAATATTTTGAAAACAGACTTCCTATTGGGCGTGTTTATGTTTAATGTAGTAATATTCAGCTCGTGATCAGCAATTGAGTAGGGGACTACGTCACTATAGGTTATATTTTCCACTTTGTTATTATCAGATCTATCATAGTTCTGGAATTACGGATTTCAGGGGGTCGGTTTTGTCACTAGTTGTGTTAACTTCAGTGTTGATCATCTTCTTCATGCTAATATCTACTGAGAGCAAGGCATCATTAAAGCCACCAAGTGTATATAAGGATTTGTGGTGCTCAAATATATTTCTGAAAATTTCAAGAATATGTTTGAAGGAAATAGATGGTAAACATATCCCATAATGAAGGATGGTAGTTTCTGATTCTGCACAATGATCTATATATTTTCGAGACCTTCAGTTTTTTCTAGACTCTATGTTTAATTCTGATGCACTGAATTAATTTCTAACATAAATACAGACCCCTCCCACACACCCATGGTCATGACGAACGATTGTAAAATCTGGGCTATGCACATGCTTATTTTCAGTTGTACGAAGAAGCCATGTTTCACTTACATAGAGGTTATCTATGTTGTAGTCATTTATAAGCATTATTGTTTTATCAACAATGTGACAACAAAACATTCTTATCATGCTTCAAGGAAGTATTCGTAGTCATAGTTGTAGTCTGTTCTTGGGTTTGTCCGTGGGTTTTGTCGACTAAGTGTTACAGCAGGGAACATAGTTGTAGTATTATCTGGGGTTAGTCTATGGATCCTGTAATCTGTTTTAAGCAGTGGATGGATAACTTTGACTAGAGTAGGTGCCATAGTATGTTGAAGTGTCCCTAAGGTTTGTGTGCCTTGGTGAGAGTCTAGGCTAGTAAGTTCCACCTTCCCAGGAGAAGTCCCTCTTGCATGGACGCCAAGAAGAAAAGCTTATGTTATCTCCTTCCGTAGTCTCGTTGAAAGGGATTTTCCTACCAACTCATTGCTGCTTATTCCGGTATGTCCGTAGATTGGGATATTTTTAGGATAATCAGGTTAGTTTCCGCTCTTTGCCGCCACGATATGGCTGAACTATCGTGCCTGTGTGCCATTGATTCAGTGTGTATCCCACGTACTCGTTCTTTTCTAAACCGATTCTGCGAAGGAGTTCCATCTGTGGTTGAGAGAAAGCTCTCTGATCTGGACTACTTCAGAGAGAATACCATGGTTTGTTAATATATTACATATCTCTCTCAGAGGGATTGCCAGGTACGCAAATATGTATTTGAGCTGTATCCCTTGCAGTTTCATTATTATATAAAAGAGACTGGGGGGGGGAGGACTTTGAAATACTCTTTGGATTAATGACTGTTGTTGTGTTATTAAGAGTAGCTGTGAAGTACGTTATTCTTGTTCTTTTCTCGCTGTTTTGCGACATATTACTGGGTTGGTTATTCGTGCTAAATGGTGTATTCAGGTTGTTCTATTGGCTATCTTCATCATTCTCACTAGCCCTGTCCCACTTTCTTTCAGTACAGTGAAGGAACTGTGAGTAGAGAAAGAAAATGCAGTGGGCGAAACAAGAAGAATTTTGATAGAACCGGTTGTCGTTGATGTGAGCTGGATGCATGGAATTTAGAGGTGTAAATGTTTCTGTTATGTGCCTCAACCTAGAGTTATCCCTTTTAAGTAGGGCAATGTCTGCTTCCAGCACTTCCACCCTGTATTGCAAGGCTTTCACCTCTCCAGCATCTGCTTCCAGATTTTTTTTTGTTTTATCTGTTAGACTATCAGTCATTCGATGTATTTCTGCTGGGTTGAGTGTTTTATCAAACTCAACGGATTTTTCACTTGAAGTTCGAGCTTGGAAAAGATAATAAAGTTTTCACCTTGCAGAGTTATTCAAAATACTTGAGCTAAGAGATTCAGAATGCTTGAGCTAAGAGTAATTATATCTGAAATGAATTCTTTTTTAACTGCCTCTAAATTATACGTTTTCCACTGTGTTGTGCAAAAAAAAAAAAAAAACACTGCCTTTGAGAACAATAACTGACTCGTTTTGTAAAGAGTATCTTTTCATTTTTTTTCCACTTCTCCTTGGATGTCATGACGTGAATACTGGAAAATTGTATCCAGTGATAAAGTGAACACTTCAGGGAAAATTTCGAAATTTACACATGATAAGTCAGAGAGGTTAACTTTATGAGGGGACAACTCGGATGAGGCCATCGTAGGGTGACTGGGACTAGAACAGTGGCATGAGGGGAACGACAGGTCACTGAGGGCACTCACCCGAGATGATCTATTTCAAAACAGTTCCGAGAGGGCTCTCTAAACATTTTCTAAGATATTCTAGGAATATAGTTAAATATCTTTGTATCTTTTCAAAAACTGAAGTAGCAATAATTGATCTCATTTAAGTTATATATTTGATTATATTTTCAATAATTTTCAGCTGTGTGTGATACACACACATACACACACATATACACACACATGCACACATACACACACACGCATATATATATATATATATATATATATATATATATATATATATATATATATATATATATATATATATATATATATATGTAAATATATATATATATATATATATATATATATATATATATATATATATATATATATATATATATATATATATATATATATAGAGAGAGAGAGAGAGAGAGAGAGAGAGAGAGAGAGAGAGAGAGAGAGATAGAGAGCTAGCGCAAAGTGCCTCTAGTATTGAAAAACCTCTAGCTGATCCAGGTATTAAATATGTGCTTGCAACAATGAAAGATCAAATATGACAGCGCCCTTATATCTTAGCAAATATAATTCCTTTCTTCTGTATTTACTTTTTATCAACACATGTGCATTATACTAACATTTTCTCTCTTTTTCCTTTAATAAAGTTTCTCATTGATATATGATTCAGTAAAGATGACTTGTATAAAGGAAATGAATAAGATTAAACATCAGGTAGTGCAAGACAGTAATTGCTCTTCTCCATATTTGTAAATGTTCCATTGATGGTTGTCACCTGTATAAGATCCTGGAAGTCACTTGATAAATCTATGTATCACAAGAGAACAATAGGTGATGCTTGAGAAAGTTATTGCTAGCTCATGAAGGATAGTTGCTGAATCACAGGGTCTTGAAGGTCATACATAGAAAAATAGTAGTCTTAGTATGGCATGCACATGCATGTGTGTGTATGTGTGCACTGATGCATGTACATTCATGAAAAATATTCCATGTGTTTTAAAGCTTGAATCATGAGGTTTTCTATTTCCACCAGTGGTTTTCGACTTCTTTTAACCTGTTTTTCAATACTTATGTAAGCTTGTTCTGTTTATGTAAAAACAGAAATATCAACAGCAACAATACTGTCAACAGTGACTGTAATCACAACGTAAGCATAAAAAAAATTCAATATTGGGGCACTAAACAAAGCTAGTAACCAGTGAATAGGTAACAGCATAATTAAATGCAAAAATACAAAAGCCTGCTTGACCTCCAAAATTTTATTCAGCAGAACCCATTGTGCATAACAATGAACCTCAATAGACTCCACGCTTCATAGATCAAATATTCATTGTAAAATGTGTGTCCTCAAAAGCTAATGCTTGAGAATAGACAACATGGTTTATTGAAGTAGTGAATGAAAATACAAGAATTTATAGAATTTCTTTCAAATACGTTTGTAGCTATTAGAAACGACCCAGAAACCAAAAGTGTGGATGGTTGGGATTTGCAATGGCCAAAAGACCCAACTCCAAGGACTTAGAAGTTCATATTCGCGCTGATTGAGAAACACACTTCTATAACGAGTAAAATAGGATCCCGAATCTCAGCCATGACTCAGTTGATTGTGCCTTAGCTCTTTTTTTTTTTTTTTTTTTTTTTTTTTTTTTTTTTTTTTTTTTTTTTTTTTTTACAATTCATTAGTAACGTCTCCAAAGCAACTACCAGCACTGACATGAGTATTTCAAATAAAAGGAAGGCTTGGGACAATATCTTGGGAGGACAATAGCTCGACGCTCTCAATATCCTAACTTAACCTAGCATAACTTAACGTAACCTAACCTAACCTACTGAGAACGCTGAGAATTTACCTCCGAAGATGTACCATATTAGGAGCAGTGACACTAGCAACAACAACATAAGAAAAATAAGAAAAACAGATACTAGGTTACATACTTCCTCTTCTTGATACTCGCAATGGAATAATCTGCTTATCAGTGGACTTTCAAATTTTCTTGATACCGTATGATAGTAAAATTTTAGGAACACTCCAGTGCATGTGTATTAAACATTCGCTGGAGTATAATTAGTGGGATCGATAGTTTGAAAATTGTAGTTTGTTGTCGGGCGGTAATGAGGGAACGGGCTAGTCAATTTGGGGAGTCAAATCTCACTTTATATTGGTATATAATTTTGTTGGGGAGCAGTTTATGATATATATATATATATATATATATATATATATATATATATATATATATATATATATATATATATATATATATATGTATATATATATATATATATATATATATATATATATATATATATATATATATATATATATATATATATATATATATGTATATATGTATATATATATATATATATATATATATATATATATATATATATATATATATATATATATATATATATATATATATATATATATATATATATATAAATATATATATATATATATATATATATATATATATATATATATATATATATATATATATATATATATATATATATATATATATATATATATATATATATATATATATATATATATATATATATATATATATATATATATGCACACACACAAACAAACACACAAACACACACATATATTGAGCATTGAGGTGCATTCTACGCAATCAGTTACGAAAAGAATAGTTGTGCATAGTTTTCATACATTATGTCATCATTATTTTTAAGAGCTCACATGCTGTCATATGCAATATAAGTAAAGAAAAAAAATTAGGTATGCATTAATAGGACATGGTGGTTTGCCAATTGTGTTTGTTTAATAGCGTTTACTTAAACTTGTTTATAATCTTGAGTTAGTGAAATTATTTACTCGATTGAATTGGTATTAATGTTCATCAAAATCCATTTACAGAAAACATTCTGCAGATTTAGTCGTATAGATTTGAGTACTTTTGTTCAACATAATGTCAGTTATTTTTCTTATAGTTCTCTTATTTCTTCCTTTTCTGTATAAGTTTTTTATTTCATTTCTTACAGTTGAAAATATGGCTACTTAGAACTTTTGTTATCTTAGCTCTCATGTAAAATATATTAGCTATTGCTGGAAATTTATAGTAACTTTGACTATGGTAACGCCATTTAAAAAAAGACATGTAAATGGATGTATATGTGCGTGTGTTTGTGTGTATGCGTGTGTACACTCACTTTTCTCTATAGAAAGCTTTAACTCATAGGGTTCTCGACTAAAGTTTAGCATCATTGTTTAACATACTATAATGCTCATATGTGTGACTTTCTTTATATTCCCCTTTATTTTTGGAGAAGATATATGATATATTAGGACGTTAAGGGTATTCCACCCTCTTGTTTTGTATCTAATGAGGCATATTATAACTTGTGTTGATTCTGTGGAATGAGATTTTACTCCACTGATTTGCTTAATGCAGAAATGCTCTCTTGTATGTTATTCTAGTCATTTATCGTATTCTTTTTGGTTTGTGTTCACGTTCGTTGAGAGAGAGAGAGAGAGAGAGAGAGAGAGAGAGAGAGAGAGAGAGGAGAGAGAGAGAGAGAGAGATAGAGAGAGCCTCACTGTATAATTATAAAAAGCAAAGTCTTTTAATGCAGAAGTGTCCTCTTGCTTGTTATTCGAGTCAGTTATCGTATTCTCATCTGTTTGTGTTAACGCTTATTTTTGCACAAACACTTTTTTCACTTAATTTCTTGTTGCTGTATATTTTTGCCTTTTTGACTTTCTCAATGAGGATATTCATTCTGTACTAATAATTGTGCAGTTGTGGATGTTGGTACTGAAGTTGCTTTTTAGTCATAGTTTTCGCCTTTGTTATTGTTGTTGCTGAAAAAAATATTAATGATAATAATAATAATAATAGCTATGTAAATGACTCTGCTGTCAGAAAGTGAATATAATCTCTTGTTGTTTTTTACTCTATTTTGCATAGCTATTAAACACGAAAACTGTAAAAAGACTGTAAGAATAATGTAGCTTATATTGTTTGACAACGAAATTAACATCCCCCTTATCAATATTATTGAAAAAGATATTTTTAGAAATGCATATAGCCATGGAAATATTTTTTTCTATTGATAACTCATTTTTTTTACCCAGTCTTTACTTTAATCATAATAGCTAAGCTTTAATTTCTTAGTTTCTCCTGGGAATAGTGTAATTTTCAGAGATTATATTTAATCTTTTCCCTAATAAAGAAAATGAATATCTCTGAGGCATTAACCTTCGAGGACGAAAAAGAGGTCACAACAGGACGACGCATACTGACGAGTTTTATACCACAAAATTTCAATATGCTGGTTAATCGGAGGATTTACTGGTTATGAGGATAATTAATTTTTGCCGAGAGCTCTGCCCTTGATGTCGCTTTTGCGTACTCTGTTAATCTAATCTATAGTTACTATAGCTTCGATTCTAAATATAACATCTGACTTCTAACACAATTTTCATTTATATAATCATCATGTAACATATTTACGGGAAATAGCACTCCTCCTCCTCCTCCTCCTCCTCCTCCCCGTCCTCCTGTTCCTCCTCCCCCTCCCCCTCCTCCCCCTCCCCCTCCTCCTCCTCCTCCTCCCCGTCCTCCTGTTCCTCCTCCCCCTCCCCCTCCTCCTCCTCCTCTCCCATTATCGTCGTGGTCATCGTCACCTTCCGAAGTTTTAAATCATGAAATGGGAGTGGCTTCCTTCTTTCCCCCAATAACAGCATTTACACTTGTAAGGTTTGACAGGAATAACATAATTGTTTCATGCATTTACACTGAATTCATGCTTAGGGAAAGCGAGGGGAAAAAAGGGGTTGAATGGAGTGACACGTGAAAAAACCTCTGGGACGACGATCAAGAGCAGTTGGACATCAGATAATTAGATCACTAAGAGAGAGAGAGAGAGAGAGAGAGAGAGAGAGAGAGAGAGAGAGAGAGAGAGAGAGAGAGAGAGAGAGAGAGAGAGAGAGAGAGAGAGAGAGAGAGAGAGCATTTAGCAACACATTATATTGATTTATAATTCTATTTATTAGATAATATATGGTTATTCATTCATTTATGTCCTTATCATCTTTTGGCAAAATATTAGTATTGTAGACATATATTCGGATTCTGTTTATCTGTTTTCTTATTTACTTTATATATTTATATATTTATTCATTTAATATATATATATATATATATATATATATATATATATATATATATATATATATATATATATATGTATATATATATATATATATATATATATATAAATAAATAAATATATATATATATATATATATATATATATATATATATATATATATATATATATATATATATATATATATATATATATATATATATATATATATATATATATATATATATATATATATATATATATATATATATATATTATTTAGTATTTTTAAATCTCCTACTTAGTATATTTGGTATTAGGAAACACAGGTCAATGATTGCAGATATATGGATAAGGCATTGAAATTATTTCTTAAATATAATTGCTATTTGTGTTGCATACTCTCTCTCTCTCTCTCTCTCTCTCTCTCTCTCTCTCTCTCTCTCTCTCTCTCTCTCTCTCTCTCTCTCTCTCTCTCTCTCTCTTTCTCTCTCGTTTGATTGATTTTTTCTTAATATGGCAAGGTTTTATGTATATATCAAAATAAGTTGAAGTGATTTATGATCTCGCTCGTCAGTTGGAGTCTGTTACATATATATATATATATATATATATATATATATATATATATATATATATATATATGTATATATATATATATATATATATATATATATATATATATATATATATATATATATATATATATATATTGTATTCTAACACGAGTTTCAAAAAAGTATTTAACTAATGGAAATCTTTACCTCATTTTGTGAATTGCATTTTTAAAAGTTCATTAGTTAAGGTATTTTAAAAAGGAGGAAATTATTGGATTAAAAGGCATTTTAAGGTTCCTGATGCTGTGTAAGGCCACTTTCACACCAAAGTGGCATGTTGCACTTGGCATGCCACGTGGCACGCCAATTGAAAACGAACATCTGGAAATGTATGAAACCTTTCACACGGAAGTGCGACGCAAGTCGCACATGGCATATGGGACGTGTCACGCCACTTCTGTGTGAAAGGTTTCACATATTTCCAGATGTTCGTTTTCAACTGGCGTTCCACGTGGCATGCTACGTGCGACTTCCCACTTTGGTGTGAAAGCGGTCTAAGGAAAATGATGACACGTTATGGCATTTATTGAATGACGATATTGAGTAAATACGCGATCAGTTGCAGTCTTACAATAATCCTTATAATGTGTGGATTGAAGCAACGATTCACCAAGGCATTTTATGAGTCCGATGCTGTGTAACCGTTGCATTTTATGATGTCCGATACTTTGTACGTGAAACAACGTCCCACTGTAGTGTATTAAAAAAGTCAAAGTTTGTGAGTCAGAAATATCGCCTCACTGTAGCATTGTGTTAGGCCCTGTGCCGTATTGGTTAAAACAGCGGCTCACTGTAACGTTTTGAAAACTAATGCTACATAGGTGAAACAACGACATGACGTAGATAGGTGATGCTGTGTAGGTGTATACACGACTAACGACGACATATTTCAGAATGGAATAGGCCAAGTCAGTGAAATGATTACATAATGAATGCCGATGTTGTGTAGGTAAAACAACGCCCCACAATAGCAGTGTGTGAAAAACAATGGTGTGCAAGTGAAACTACGACTAATCGTAGCTTATTAAGTAGCCCAAGGCTGTGTTAGTGAAACACACCTCTCCTCACAGTAGCATTAAATAAGTGCCAGTGCTCTACAAGTGCAACAGCGACCCATGGTAGCATATATTAAATGTCGGTTCTGTGTAAGAGAACCAACTACTCACCATAGTTTCAACTTCCATGCCGTATGGGTGAGACAATACCTGCTGTACCACATTAAGAATGCCGATACAGTGTATAAAAAATAACGACCAACCATAATATTATTGAATGTGATGCTGTTAAAGAACGACTCATTGTAGAATTTTATAAAAGTGAAAGTGAAACCAACGAACCCACTGTAGCACTGTATGAATGCCGATGCTGTGAAAGTGAACCATGAACCCACTGTAACACTATATGAATGCGGGTGCTGTGATAGTGAAACCATGAACCCACTGTAACACTGTATGAATGCGGATGCTGTGAAAGTGAAACCATGAACCCACTGTAACACTGTATGAATGCGAATGCTGTGAAAGTGGAACCATGAATCCACTGTAATGCTGTATGATTGCCGATGCTGTGTAAGTGACGCAACGACCCACTGTAGCATTTCCTAAATGACGATGCTGTGTAAGTGAAGCAACTACCAACCGAAGGATTTTAAGAACTCTGTGTATGTGAAACAATGATACCATCATACCGCTGTGTGTGAAAATGAACATCTTATTATAGATCTCCGCCGTTTGTTTGAATGGAGAATTGATTCTAGTATTTCTTATATGCATTCCTACACAACATTGTGTATTTTACCGTTATTGAAGACTGAGCTTTTGAAGATAAGATTCCACCATGATTATTACATCCTCTTTTATACACACTGAACCTGCTGCAATGACAGGGACTACAGTATGTAGGACGCCATTACCTTCTATTTCTTATCTTCACCAAAACATGGAACATATATGGTGTAAGAATCAAATCGAAGTGTAAAAACTCATGACTTTTTGAATAATTAGTTTGTAATATAACTTTCATACCGTATCTAATGCGTAATTGAAGGTTTTCATGCGTTATGTGATTACATGTCCATTTATACCGTCTTACCCAATTACCTTGACCATAATTGCACTATGCAATTGTCCCATTATGCAATTATTGTAAGCAATGAAGCAAATGAGTGTTACTGTCTGGGTAGGTAGTGATTTTTTTTTTTTTATAAATCATCATATTGTGCTTTATTTGCTTTCGAATTTGATGCTCTTGTAATCTTTTACTCCTTTAATTATTTATCAGTTCATTCATTTATTTATAGAGTAATTATTAATTAATATATGTAAAAATATATCTATTTATGTATATATATATATATATATATATATATATATATATATATATATATATATATATATATATATATATATATTAATCTGAATATCTGTTAATAACTTTTCTTATTTCTCTCTTAATTCTCTTTTTTCTAAATGGACTTAAATTTTCTATATCTATTTCTTAATATTTTTACGATAACGTAAGTCATGTTAATGAGTGCCATATTACTACTTGGATGCAACTCTTTCGGTCTCTACATATATGCATTATCAAACTTAAAAAATCCTTATATACTTCCACATCAATCTTATGCGATCTTTCTTCTCCACTTGATTATATAGGCCGCTTTCACACCAAAGTGGCACGTCGTACGTAGCATCCCACGTGGCACCCCAGTTGAAAACGAACATACGGAAATATATGAAACCTCTCACACACGAGTGGCGTGATTCGTCCCATGTCGTATGTATATATATATGTATGTATGCATGTATGTATGTATGTATGTATGTATGTATGTATGTATGTATGTATGTATGTATGTATGTATGTATGTATGTATGTATGTATGTATGTATGTACTTACATATGCATTAATGCATTGGTACGTGCATTAATTACAGTTATAGATGCAAGTTTTACACATACATATATATGCATGTTGGTCTGTGTGTATGAATGTATATACGTATTTATGTAAGTATGTAGGATGGTAGATAGGTAATAACACACAAACTGTTACCACAGTCATACATTAGGAAAACTACAAATGAAATATGCAATCATGTATAGCATGTGATCATATATGAAAACAAATGACTACTGCAGAGAGATTAATCTATTACGAAAAGTAAATGAATAATTCTCATGAATATACATACAACTGCTCCTAATCAAGGCACAGCAGTTAGCTCCAGAAAAAAAACAAGTAAAATTTGTTGTAGTTTCATTATTGTTCTGATATAATTGCCGTCTTCAAACTTTACCTGTAATTGCAACTTCCCTGAAGATAGAAAAGATAATTACTTACGATGGAAAAAGGCAAATGACTACTGTATATATTAAGCGTAGGTAGACTTTGTTTACTTCCACAAAAGTTGCAAGAGTCAAGTTTTGTAAGGCATGTTTGTTACACAAACAAGATATATTTGTAATACACTCTTCAACGGGGATATTTGAGGCATGGCGTGTTGAGACTTTTAGCTTATTTAATCCTCTCTGATGCCACATACATACATACATACATACATACATACATACATACATACATACATACATACATACATACATACATACATACATACATACATACATACATACATACATACATACATACATACATACATACATACATACATACATACATACATACATACATACATACATACTTGTATGTATGTATGTATGTATGTATGTATGTATGTATGTATGTATGTATGTATGTATGTATGTATGTATGTATGTATGTATGTATGTATGCATGGAATCTTTTTCCCTGTCAGAGTTATATTAAGGAAGTAATAGGCCGTGGAAATTAATCAATTCAGCAAGAGCGTTATAAGCATATGCTCTATCAATAAGTTGTAGTTTTTAATCTAGCTATTTGTTAAGAGTCTTAATGATACTTGTGTGTGTGTATTGTTATGATGATTAATTCTGACACTTTAAAGCCTGTATACATCAAGGGAGGTTGTTTTGGATAATATGACTCTTGTTATTTGCTCTAAGAAAATTTCGGAAAACGAGAGAGAATCTACTGTCCCATATAAACTGGTGACACTGACCGCATCTTATGATATTTCTAATAATAAACATATATTTAAGTTACATTATTATAAATAAAATTGGTTATATTTAAGATAATTTGTCTGTCGAATGAT
>JAXCGZ010015626.1:20000-25000 GCA_037179515.1 Halocaridina rubra | reverse complement strand
GGCCTACACCAACACCAACTTTTCTTGGATATTCGTTACACATCTCTTATTATCTCTTCACATCTTACGAGTCACAACACTCCCCATTTCTTTTTCTCTTTACTTTTATGTATTTCTTCGTACCTAGGCACGATGAATGCAGATTTATTTTGTCCCTCCTCGTGTCACAAGCATAAAAAAAGTCGACGCACTACTACTACTACTACTACTACTACTACTACTACTACTACTACTACTACTACTACTACTACTACTATTAATAATAATAATAATAATAATAATAATAATAATAATAATAATAATAATAATAATAATAATAATAATAATAATAATAATAATAATAATTGTTATAATAATAATAATAATAGTAATAATGATGATAATGATTAAAATAATAATTATGAAGACTTTCACTCTGAGAGCATATTATTAATTGTCAAAACCGAGTCTAAATCAATTAGAATTCATTTTCCTGTAATTAGCGTCTGAAAAGCCTTCCCTTGTAATTACGACTCTAATTTGCTTCACATTAGTGGTCTTAATTATGAGGTAGAGGTAATTTTCAAATAGATCTACGTCCAGTTGAGAATATGCTCTTGTTCTTAGGATATCATTAACGGGTCATGAATCTTTTGTGATATCCACGGATATTTGGTGATTAACCTTGGCTAGAAACACAGCAGTTATTATTTAATACTTGTTTTATATATATATATATATATATATATATATATATATATATATATATATATATATATATATATATATATATATATATATATATATATATAACATATATATATATATATATATATATATATATATATATATATGTCATTAGGAGAAACATAAGCACCTTGAATGAGTCCCTTCGTCTACTTTGCAGAGATGATGGTATGTACAAGTTTCTTTCTCATTTTGTTTTGAGCAATGCCATTTGTAGTAATGTGACTCACTCCAATATCCTAAACAGGAAATTACAGAAACTTATTAACAGTAGTACTTGGAATAATCTAATAACTCATAATAATGTTATGAACCTATCGTCACAACCCCTTACCGTTAATCAACATCATGTACTGAATCTTGGTTTATCCTTTGCTCTCAAACCTGACCAAACGAATAATATAGATTTCATAGTAGGTTTTGATAAATTTTTCTCTAACCAGAACTTCCAAAAGAATGAAATGTGTCTCAAGGGGATTCTTCTGAATACATTATTAGAGCAAAATAAATCAAAATGTCCACTTCCTAGAAGATTTCTGATCGCTATTGAGTCATTGCGTAAACTTGAGAATGTTATCATAACCAAATCGGACAAAGACGGAAAAATTATTATTCTTGATAAGGATTCATATATTGATAAAGCCATGGAACTTCTTAATGATGAAAACACCTATGAGAAATTAGTTAAAGATCCCCTGAGCACCATATCTGCAGATTTCTATAAATCCGTTCGCAAAATTGGTAAAAACAAGAAGAATATTGAATTGCTTGAATCATATAAAGTCACCAATCCCTCCCTTCCCTACTTCTATGGTCTTCCCAAAACTCACAAAGATGGCATTCCTTTACGCCCTATAATATCATGCAAGGGTTCTTTCATATATAAGATTTCCAAGTGGCTGGCAAGTCTGCTTTCCCCCTTCTTGGGTTCATTTTCTTCATCTCATCTTAAACATTCTGAAGATTTTATTAAAAAATTTAATAACTCAAATATTCCCTTAAGTAATGTAAAGCTCCTTAGTTTAGACGTAGAATCTCTGTTCACTAAAGTTCCAGTAGATAATGTTTTACAGTTCCTTAGCGTTAAACTGATTCCCTTTGCTGAGCATTTTCCACTAGGTCTTGAAAAAACCATGGATTTACTTAAGTTATGCGTCACTAATAATGTATTTTCCTTTAATGGTAGTTTTTATAAGCAAAAATTTGGTTGTAGTATGGGAAGCCCCTTGTCCCCCCTTCTGGCTAACTTGTATATGGAGTTTTTTGAGACAGAGATTCTAGTCAGTATTAAGCCCAAAGAAATGATATGGTTGCGATATGTAGATGATATATTTTCATATTGGGACTCCCGTTGGGGAGAATTTGACACATTTTTTAATAAACTTAATGATTTAGTCCCTAGCATCAAGTTTAAAACCGAATGGGAATCGGAGGGCCAGCTACCATTTCTGGATGTCTTAGTTATTAGAGAACCCAATAAATACTCATTTACTGTCTATAGGAAGAAAACTTTCTCTGTCTCTTATATACACTTTCTAAGCTATCATTCTTTGTCTGTAAAAACTGGTGTTGCATGCAATCTTTTCCTAAGAGGTCTTAGAGTGTGTTCCACTCATCATTTAAAATATGAATTCAAATTAATCCGCCAACAATTAGAAAGTCTCATGTATCCCGCGTATGTAATCGAAAAAGCAATTAACAAAGCAAACAAAATATTTTATAATGGGCCGACAGAACAGCCAAAAATAAACTTTACTAATACAATTAAAATACCCTATTTAGAAAATATCAAAATTCTTAGTGATCAATTAGGCAGAAGTAATCCTTTCATATTTAATTATCCCAAAACAATTGGTTCTTCACTAATTAACGTATATCAAAATAAAAAAGCTTTAGAAGCAGGGATTTATAAAATTGATTGCTGTTCCTGCGAAAAATCCTACATAGGTCAAACTGGTCGTTCGCTAGGCCAGAGAATTTCCGAGCACAAAAGAGCAGTAAGATATGGCGTTGAAAGTTCTGCTTTATTTGTGCATATGCGAGATACTGGGCACCCTATTAATTGGAGTGAGTCCTCATTGCTATATAAGAGTAATTGCCAATATAGGAGAAAGATACTTGAAGCAGCCATTATAGAAAAATCCGAAACATTAAATTTATCAAATGGACAGTGGAGATCTGACGTTGTGGATGAAGCATTATTAAAAGACCTCATTAAGAAGATTATGCCAAATGACCGTCCACCTGACCTGAGGTTTGAAGATAATCCCATCGTGAATCCTCCTGGGAATCATAGCTAGCATCTCTCCCCACCTTTATCCACAGCTCTGTATTTATCAATTCATTTGTACCTGAAGAGGACTGGAGTCCAGTCGTAATATATAGTACATCTTCGCTTCTTTTTGTGTTTTATTTATGGGCCTTTTTTTGCTTCATATTGTGCTGTGATATAACAGTTTATTTTGCATATATATATATATATATATATATATATATATATATCTAGAAATATATATATGTATATATATATATATATATATATATATATATATATATATATATATATATACACACACACACATATATATCTATATACACATGAACAAGCGCAAACAGTTAGCATACTGAGTCAAATATTAAGGATGCCCATCAATGAAACAACATATAGAGAATAACGATATATTTCTTGTTTTAACTGGACTTGTGCTTGAGAGAGGGTCCATTTATGACCCTAAATATAATCTTATTTTCTATGCGTTGTTTCAGATATATATATATATATATATATATATATATATATATATATATATATATATATATATATATATATATATATATATATATATATATATATATATATATATATATATATATAAAATTCCCGCATTCCTTTATTCATTAAACATCGTAACCTATGCAATTACTAGAGTGCATTTGCATGTTCATATGCATTAATTTTAAGATGTATTGTTGAAGTACAAATGTATTCAATTGTATTTAGTTCACTCTGAAATATTTCACAATTTATAGTTATATAAATTTATTTATATATTAAATAATGATGGGCCTAGCTGTGTGTCTAGAGAAACGTGTTTCACGCGCCTGTTGCAATATAAGAAAAAAATAAATCAGAATATCATGATATCAAATAGAGAACAGACCTGTGAAAAAAAGTGGACTTGAGTGTTTATGAGTTTTTACATGAAGTAATAATAAATATATTATAGAATCCATCTGGAAATTCATGGAAAGTTTGTAGTGCATCTGTCTTTCGATGATAGCTATTTAATACCTGTAAAATTCCAGATTATAATGAGCCTCTTTTGATAAGAAATTCTCAATACTTTTAAAATAAAGGTAAAAAAAAAGGAAGAGAGAGAGAGAGAGAGAGAGAGAGAGAGAGAGAGAGAGAGAGAGAGAGAGAGAGAGAGAGAGAGAGAGAGAGAGAGAGAGAGAAATGTTGAAGATACTCCACTGTATAGACAACGGACTACCGAATAGAAGCCTCTCTTCCAAACCCAAGTGTGTAAGCCGCTTGAAACTTATGGAAATGATATTCATAATGATAGTTATAAAAATAATAATAATAATAATAATAATAATTATACTACTACTACTACTACTACTACTACTACTACTACTACTACTACTACTACTACTACTACTACTACTACTAATAATAATAATAATAATAATAATAATAATAATAATAATAACTTCCAGATGTCTTTTAAGTATAAATAAAAACATCATGTACAGTATAACATCTCTGCCATTAACGTCAATTATTTTTAATGCAAAAATATTAGAAACCTTTCCAGTGTCATCGGTAACTCGTGCATTGATTACCATTAAGTCCCAGTTCTTACCCAGTTGATGAGAGAAACCTCAAAGTTAACTACTTTAATGACCTCTTGAATATTAATTCTGAAGCTTGTTCGTAGTGAATTTCAGTTCAGTCGAGGGTTCTTGTGTTTGGGTATGGAAAAGACAGTGATGAATTCGGGCTTGTTCAAACTATGCGAGGTAGGTTTGTTTATTGTGCTCTTCTGCATGACATTTCATGATGATTGCGTGTTTGTATATCATGAGTGCTTATGTGAGTTTCTTGGTATATGTGAAGAATTTATTGTACAGGTATTAAAGATTATACTTGTTGCGTGTATGCATATCATGTTTTGATGATTGCATGGTGAGATGTTTGGATATTTCAGAATCTTGAACTTTTTTGTAGCTAAAATGTAAGTTTTGGTGATTGCGTGATGGGATAATTT
>JAXCGZ010015626.1:10000-15000 GCA_037179515.1 Halocaridina rubra | reverse complement strand
TAAGAGAAGTTTCCTGAACAAAATCATTTGAGTTAGCTTCATTAATACTAAATTATTTTCCTTTTGTTTTTTTAATTTGTTAGATCACCAGATAAATGAGTAATAAATTATTTGAATAAATGCAAATTAAGATATAAGTATATTTGTAAATTAATATTATACAGGATAGATTATATATTAATTGGACAAGTTAAGAGATTAAATAAATTTTGTACTATGTAGGGAAGGAGAGATGAAAAAAAATATATATATTCATGAAATGCTAAAAACGATTTCCTCTTATTCAGAAACAAAGTAAATGGCATAATGATACTGATAATACATAGAGGTAAAATAGAGTTTTGAAATGGGTAGTGAAAAGAATTAGTGTTTAGAAAATGATCCCAGTAAAGAAGGAAACAATTTAACATTTTCTTAAAGCAACTAACTGATGTTAAAATGGATCTTTATATTCACCGAAGAGGGCATGTTTTAGAGGTCTTGTTCCTTTGTTAAAAAGACTCTTCCTGATTTAGTAGTCTTTATTTATAATCTTAAAGACTATTAAAGCACTCCTGAAAACTTGCTTTTGCTGATATATTTATTACACCTCAAAGACATATCTCTTGCAATCAAATTGGCTTTAGCAAATGCTCATATTGAAATTGAATATTCATTGCAAGGATCTCATAGTTTACTGTTAGAATAAAAAAACACTGTATATATTTTAAAAGCAGACCAGATACGAGGGGGTGCTGATAAGTTGCTGGCTTTAAGTACAATAAAATACAGGATGATCAAGTAATTAAGATTTCATTCAATATTTTCCCCTCTTAGATACACACACTTATTGACCTGAAAGAGAAATCGGAAGGTTTGGCCTTCAACCAGGCCTCTGTAGCAGTGATCACGTCCGAATCGGAGTGAAATTTCGTTCCCTTGAAATGTTCTTTTCAGTTGTGGAAAGATATATAGTCGGAGGGGGCCAAGTCTGGAGAGTAATGCGGGTGGTCTACCAATTCGAAGCCAAAGTCGTGTAATTTCCAAAGCGTTTCATGTGCTGTGTGTGTGTGTGTGCTGGTGCATTGTCCAGCAAAAACAGGACACCACTGCTTAGCTTTCCACGGCGCTTCTGCTTCAAAGCTTCAAGCAGTTCGTCCAGCAGATACATGTAGTATTCTGCATTGATGGTGAGGCCCTTTGGCAGGTATTTTATGATGAGTACTGTGTCTTTGTCCCAGAACACCGGAGACAAGTTTCATCAATGGTGACTAAACAAGCCATAAAATCAGCCATCCCTCCTGCAAACCTGCCTAAAAGCGCTTTGATGTCGTCACTCTGATGCGCTTCTGATCTGGGGTCAGACCATTTGGCACCCATTTTCCGGAATGTTCTCTCATGTCCAGGATGTAGTGGAGGATATGGCCAACTCTCTCAAGGGAAATCCCCAGAGTCTCAGCTATGACTTTAGCTGAAATCCGGCGGTCCTCGGGAATTATGACGTGCTCAGCGTCATCTTTTTCCCCTGTGGTTGCGGAAGTTGGCCGTCCTGACCGGGGTTCATCTGTGACCTCGAAATGACCAGTCCGAAACCTTGACACCCAGATTTTCACTTTGGTGTATGATGAGCAGTCATCCTTCAAGCATTCCTTTATCTCGCCATGGATTTTTGTCACTCCTTGGCCTTGCAAGAAGAGGAACTTCATGACGCACCCGTGCTTCAGTTTTACTAAAATCCTCTGTAGGAACTGCCAACATGGATTAAACCTGCAAAAAAGAGAAAGATATATTGTAAACCATCATGCTTTTTTGCATATCTTCTAAATGGTTGTCCTACCTCGTCTATGAAGGTAACTGCTGTATCCTTTTACGATATCCTTGAAGCCAGGAACTCTTCGGCACCACCTCATATATATATATATATATATATATATATTATATATATATTATATATATATATATATATATATATATATATATATATATATATATATATATATATATATATATATGTATATATATATATATATAGATATATATATAGATATATATATAGATATATATATAGATATATATATGTATATATATGTATATATAAAATATATATATATATATATATATATATATATATATATATATATATATATATATATATATATATATATATATATATATATATATATATATATATATACACATCTACACTCACACGTGTCTTACTATTTTCCCCTTAAGAATGTTGCAAGTATATTCACAAAAAACAGATAATGATGACCCAGGCAAAACTGACTGTATAAAAGATGAATTACATGGCAAGCGACATTTGATATTACTTTTGCTTCAACCAAACGATAAAGCAGCATAGTGAATGATTACTTAGCGTTTTCCAATTATGCATTTATATCTTAACCTTTGCAAGGACAAAAGACAAAGGAATCTTGAGTTTGCTTATAATTCTCATGTAACCTTATCTCAAAGCAGTTGGGAAGCATATATTTAATTTTTTTTTTGTGGGTTATCATTTTAATTCAACACGGCAGGTCGAGGGTTCGCGCCCCGTCACGGACTGAGGTTAGTAAGGACATACACTCAGGGTAACGATTACATCTGCCAAAACAACCGTCACGGACTGAGGTTAGTAAGGGCATACACTCAGGGTAACGATTACATCTGCCAAAACAAGTCCTCCGTAAGAAGGCAACCGTCCTAGCCCTTAGTAGAAAAGGGAGTTTGTGACGTAAAACCGAATCCATCCATCCATCCATCCATATTTTTAATTCAACACTTTACTGGCTATAAGAATAGAAAATTCGAGCATTCTAATAGCTTTATGTAAATCTAGTAAAACAAAACGAAACAAATAGATATGCAATCGCTCAGAGCAATATACTTTGGTGTCCATTTTGGAGAAACACTAAATTGCGAATCATTATAACTAAATAGGAATATTAGTTACAATTGCTCTTAATGAAGGGAGAGTATACTACAGTTTGCTATTGTAAAGTTCATGTTTATGGATGAAAGGAACGTAAATCTAATTGTACAGTCTATAATAAAAGAAAAGGAATATAAATGGCAGCAGAAGAGATCAAAACTATGGAAGAAAAGCATACCAAATTCACTTGCAGAATTCATAATGAAAGAATAATGGAATATTACTTGAAGTTGGAAAGTTCATAATGATGGAAGAACTTAATATCAACTACAGGTACAGAGTTTATATTGTATGGAAAAAAAATGGTTACTAAATGGAAAATTAATTAAATAAATTCAGATGACAGTTGCATAGCTCATACGAACTGTACTTACAGAGTTCACGTTGAAAGAATAAAAGGAATACAAATTACAGTTGCAACGACTACAGACTGTTATTGTAGAGTTCAGTTTTAAAGAAGAAAAGAATACCCATTAGAGTTGCATGGAAGACATATTGCAATTACAGAGTTCAAGTTGAGAGGATAAAGAAATATACATTACAGTAGAAGTGTTCATGATGATGTAATGGATAACAAACAGATTGAATATATGTAAATTGCAAAGAAGTATTACAGAAACACATTTTACGTGGACTTTGATGTATGCGATGCTTTCTTCAGAAAGAGAAGCAAGGTTAGTAATTATAAGTTTGGACAAGGGAATATTTGAAAGTAGTAGAATATGACGTATCGATCTCAAGTTAACCAAATAAATAAAACAAAACTTTGCATCGTATACTGACATCTTACGCTGTTAGGATGATAAGACACCAAGTGTCGTTGACAGATGCTGTCAAAACATCACGAGCAATTGTAAACAAGCTATCTTACAAGAGTGAATAAGTGGGAGAGAGAGAGAGAGAGAGAGAGAGAGAGAGAGAGAGAGAGAGAGAGAGAGAGAGAGAGAGAGAGAGAGAGAGAGGAGAGAGAGAGAGAGAGAGAGAGAGAGAGAGAGAGAGAGAGAGAGAGAAGAGAGAGGAGAGAGAGAGAGAGAGAGAGAGAGAGAGAGAGAGAGAGAGAGAGAGAGAGAGAGAGAGAGAGAGAGAGAGAGAGAGAGAGAGAGAGAGAGAGAGAGTTATTATTTAATGGTTCAATTATAGAATTGTATGGGTACAAAATATTTAATGTAAATACACTAACGAGAGAGAGAGAGAGAGAGAGAGAGAGGAGAGAGAGAGAGAGAGAGAGAGAGAGAGAGAGAGAGAGAGAGAGAGAGAGAGAGAGAGAGAGAGAGAGAGAGAGAGAGAGAGCGAGAGAGAGGAGAGAGAGATTATATGTTTTTTCTGTCCCTAAATATGGATACCCTTATTTATAGAAAAAAATAATCTTTTGCTCTTATATTCATCATATCTATATCTTAATATTTGTATTTATAATAATGACGTCATCTCCTGGGGAAGCAAATAGGACGGCCTTATCTGTTAAAAAAGGATCCGAGGGAGTAAAGCTTTATCATGTCTTTCCCATCCTCGCCTTTTCCATACTTTACTAAAATAGAAGGTAAAAAAATTTAATGCCTTACTTTTATTATTAAATTATTTGTTTGGGGTGGAATTTCAGACCAGGCGTATAAATAATTATTCTTATATTTACGATTACATCTGCCAAAACAAGTCCTTCGCAAGAAGGCAATCGTCCTAGCCCTTAGTAGAAAAGGGAGTCAGTGACGTAAAACCGGAACAAAAACAACAACAATATTTAAGTTCATATGCAGCTGTATTCATTTTATATATATTAACTATTCATGCGATTTTTGACAGCTGATTCCACCACTGACCCTGCCACAGCATCGATATGAGCGAAGGAAAAATGAACGATTTTACCATGGAAAGATGAGGGTTCGAACACTTATTCCTCTATAAGGCAGATCGGTCATTAATCCAACAAGTTTAACCCATGGTACAGCTGACGCCACTGCTGTCCCTTCCGCATCATCCAGCTGACTGGATAGAATTAACAAGTTTTCGCCAAGGAACTAGACGAGTTTGAAGTCATGTACTTTTATATGGCAGAACAATCTATATTCTATAAAATACTTAGCTTACC
>JAXCGZ010015625.1:50000-52500 GCA_037179515.1 Halocaridina rubra | reverse complement strand
TTGAGCTTCTATCACTGCAATCTGAGGGGGTGGGGTATTTTCTACTGTAAATACTGACTGAAACTCCTTGTTCAATTCTTTGCAGATCTCTTCATCCGTCTCAGTGATGCTTCCATCCGCTCTCTTTAGCCTTAAAACCTGTTCTTTTACCTTCAGTTTTCCTCTGATAAAGCTGTGGAAAAGCTTGGGATTTTCTTTAGCCTTCCTGGTGATGTCCCTCTCATAGTCTCTCTCTGCCTCTCTCCTTTTACTTAGGTAGTCATTTCTTGCTCTTTTGTAGGTTTGCCAGGCATTTATGTTTCTTCTCCTCCTATACCTTTTCCAGCATTTGTCTCTCCACTCCTTAGCTCTTTTACACCCATTATCGAACCATTTCTCTCTGGCATGAATTACACCTACTTTGGTGACAGGTATGCAGCAATCTACTATCTTCCCATATTTCTCACAAAAGATGTCATACATTTCTTGTACAGATTTGTTGTAAAATAAGGTTCTCCAGTCAATAACTGCAAAAGGCTCATTCATTTTGATGTAATCTCCTTTCGGATAGTTCCTCCTCATGTCCTCAGTGCCTCTACTCTCAGGAAGAATATCTTCAATGATATACTCCATCAACAACACACAGTGGTCACTCTTTCCAATTGGTGGTTCATACTCAATTTTTTCAATATCCAACACATTATCTGTGAACACTAGATCAAGTAGTGATGGCTCATCCCCACCCCTGGCCCTTGTTGGTTCCATTACATGTTGGTGTAGGAAATTCCCTTGTACGCAATCTAGGAATCTTGCCCCGAATGAGTCCTCACCACTGTGTGGGTCAAGATTTATCCAATCTATCTCTTTATGATTAAAGTCTCCCATAATCAAAATCCTACATTTTTTTTCCCGTGCCATGTTAACAACTGAGTTTATGACTTCAATAGTACCTATATGACTTTCCTCATAAAATTGAAGCCTATTTTGGGTCCTTGGTGGGTTGTATACAACAGTTATTATAATGCTCTCTGACCCAGTATTTATGCGAGCAATAAGAAATTCCTTGAACTCACTTTCTATAGCCAAGTTTATTTCTTCGACTTGAATCCTTTCACTTATGAGCAGTGCTATCCCTCCACCAGTCCTCTCAGATCTTTCAACCCTTAGTATTCTGAAACCCTTAAGAAAAACCGTGACACTGTTTATGTCCTCACTCAACTTAGTCTCTGTAATTGCTACTATATCTGCCTTACTGTTGTGAATCCTATCTTTTAATTCTACTGCCTTACCAGCTAATCCATCAGCATTTGTGTATAACAATCTTAATGAGGCCCCATCCCCTGATCTTCTGTCATTATCTTCTTTATCTCCCCTTTGTCTGGAAGAACTCTGTAATACAAATTTTTCTTCTGTTCTTCATTTCTTTCATCATTTAACCTTCTTGCCTCTTGCAACAAGTTTTTGATCTTTCCCATCTCTTCCTGTGTTCTGTATTGTCTAATGAACACTTCTTTGAATTCTTGAAGGTCTTTTAGACTTTTTTTTCTCAACAATATTTCCCTACATGTTTCCCCTCTCTCAAAGGTTACTTTTGTTGGTCTCGGCTTTCCTTCCCTCGAATATTTACCTAGTTGGTGTATGTTTACAATATCCTCAGGACCACATACTACTCCAAGCTTTCTTATCAGGTCTACAACCCTAGCTTTATTTTCTTCAAGTCTCCCCTGCCATGTTGGCTCCTGTGATTCGCTTATGCCTGAGATTACCACTGTCTTCTCCTTATCAAGTGCCTGTCTGATGAGTGGGTTTGCCCTTTCCATCACAACGTCTTTCATTTTTTCGATTACTGTCTCTTTATAGTCAACTGTTTGTATGTTTTCCAGTATGTATGTATGTATGTATGTATGTATGTATGTATGTATGTATGTGTGTGTTTACCAAATTGTGATTACCTAATTGTGTTTACGGGAAAGAGCCCAAAGTTCGCATCTTCCCATCTCCTGATCGGTTCCATTTTGTACTTAGTGATACTTATCATACCTGTCCTTAAAACTATGGATTGAGATAGCATTAACTACCTCCTTGCTTAGCAAATTCCAATTATCAACTACTCTTACACTGAAAAAGTATTTCCTTACATCCTGCAAAGAAGTTTTCTTATGAAGCTTCAAACTATGACCTCTAGTTCTAGATGTGATTACCTAATTGTGATTACCTAATTGCGTTTACGGGAAAGAGCCCAAAGCTCGTGTCTTCCCGTCTCCTGATCGGTTCCATTTTAGACTTATTGATACTTATCATACCTGTCCTTAAAACTATGGATTGAGATAGCATTAATTACCTCCTCGCTTAGCGAATTCCATTTATCAACTACTCTTACACTGAAAAAGTATTTCCTTACATCCTGCAAAGAAGTTTTCTTACGAAGCTTCAAACTATGACCTCTAGTTCTAGAGCCAGCCATATCAAAATATCGATCCCTATCCACTCTATCATAACCATGAAGGCATTTAAAGACTGT
>JAXCGZ010015625.1:30000-37500 GCA_037179515.1 Halocaridina rubra | reverse complement strand
GGGTCTTCACATCTCTCGTGTGGCACACCCTGCCAGCTTAGTAGGCTCAGTGATTATATCAATTGCTATGTTAGAAGCCAAGCCACCTCAGCTTGTTGCCAGTCAAACCCCTGATAAATGTAGAGAACGTGCACTAAGGGCATTCCATTAACAATTTCAGCCAAACCAAACACTAGACTGCAAGAGACTGCCGAGAAATAACGGCCTCATATATGCTTGGCTAAAAGACCTGATCAAAGGAGAGGGTTTGTATCAGGAGAGGATGCCATTCGTAAATTTGTAAGCTAAACCCAAAAATTTACTTCCATAAGGCTAGTGTGAAAGAACAATTCAACAAAAACACAGGAAAAAGTAAAAATCATTAGAATTGGCTAGTTATATGAAAGGGTATCAAGCCTTAAAACTTACGAAAAAAAATCCATTTAACATTTAAATATGGAACAAGCTGCAGATAACGAACATTTGTAGGATATGCTAGAACAGCATCGTCACGAGTTCAGTCTTCGGTAAACGTAAAAATGTTCATCGTTAAGCTCTACAGTAGAATAATACTAAACAAAAAATCCTGCTTTGCAGTTTCAGTGTTGAAACTGATCCTTTTCAGGTTCCCTAAATAGCCCATTCCCCTATGTACCAACAATCTGACAAATTATATTGACAAGTGACACTAAAGAAGGCCCTTCACCTTATTGCCAATGTGCCTCTCTCTCTCTCTCTCTCTCTCTCTCTCTCTCTCTCTCTCTCTCTCTCTCTCTCTCTCTCTCTCTCTCTCTCTCTCTCTCTCTCTCTCTCTCTCTCTCTCTCCGGCAATCATCTGTAGCAGTGATTCTCAACATGAGGCACTTAGTTCCAAGGGAAGGAACTTCAAATCCCAGCGGAGAAACTTTAATCCGAAGAGTTATTGAGAAGGAAATTCATTTCTGAGAGGATATTCCAAACTGTGAGAGAATGTACTCTATGTATCAAATGAAAATGATATTACACAACTATACTGATCATCCCGAATAATATTTACTGAAAGTGGTTTTTCTTAACTTAATCCTGTTTAGGAATATTCAATTATAGAGGTTTGAAAAGCAAATACCGAAGCAATTGCCTCAATAATAGCCAATGTATTAATATAATGGTGGGAAAAAGTTTTACTAAGTGAAAATTCCAACCTGGAGAGGCCTTTAGGAACTCAGGGACCGGAAGGGGAAGAATGTTACCTGATAGACTGAGAACCTCTGATTTAGAGAGATGAATTTTGAAGACACTCACTCCACCTCATCATAGGGTTTCATATTAAACAAGTGTCCCTCCCCTTCTCATCTTTCCTTCCCTGCAATAATAATAATAATGTCATTTACTCTCTCGCAATTACGAAAAATGATAGTCATGAAACCACCCCTTCCCCTTCTCTCATGATCAAACAATTATTCCTGGTAACATTCTCTGATTCCCTCCTCCCCCTCCTCCTCCTCCTCCTCCTAGATCTCCCCTCCTCCTTCTCACAGATCATAGAAATTTCTATTGCTAATTTGCTTTCTTTTTTATTTGGCATGTACTCAAGTTCTTGTGCTTTCAGTTGTTTACAATATATTTTAAAATTATCGTCAACATCTATCCTCAATAAGTCTCGAGGTACATACGTACGTCTTTATCTCTTCATCTATCAGTCATTCATTTTTATATTAACTCTCAACACAAACAATGAAGGAAATATAGTTAAAATGTATAAGAACTTTATATTTTAAATGAAATAATAATGATACGAAGTCCTTATGAAGTAGTGCATAAGTCGCTCAGCTAATAAATGTTTATATTCGAGTGCACGCACACATATGCATACAAGTACACAAACACACACACACACAAACACACAAACACACACACACACAGGCCCGGGCAAGAGAAAATATTAAGATGAAGGAAAGGAAAAAGGTTATGGACAAGGCAGAGATGAGGTAATGATACACAAAGGAAAGGGCAGACTGGAGAAAATAGTCATAAGGATTGAAGGCCTGGAGATATGGAGGACTACACCTTGAGATGACAATAGGTCCGCTTTTTGAAGGAAGATATTGCATAAGAATTTGGAAAGACAGAAGGAAGGAGAGAGTTCCAGAGTCTGAAGGTAGATGGAAAGAAGCAGTCGCTGCACCGATCAATCCACGAGCTACAACTCTCCACACAGTATCTGTGAGATGAGGTCGCTTGGCGAGTGTTATGTGGCCTCGGCAATGGGGGAGGGATGCAACTCGTTAACCTATCAGAGCAACGATGGAAGCAGTAGCGACCAAAAAGAGAAAGGGATGATACCTTACTGCGAGGAGAATGAAAATCCAGATTAAAAGTAAGAGAAGAATCATTAATAAGTATGACTGTCTTAGCTTCAACCCTATTAAGGAGATAAGTATAAGAAGAAGCACCCCAGATGTGTGAGCAGTATTCTAAGCAGGAACGGGTAAGACCTTTATAGATTTTAAGTAACTGTAAAGAAAAGTAATGACGACAATGATACAGGACCCCCAATATTTTGGATGCAGATTTAGAATTTTAGATTATGTGATTCCTCCAAGACAAGTTAGAGGCTATATGGATTCCTAATATGTTGATAGAATTAAATGGGTAAATTTTGTTAGTTTCAAAGAAAATAGGGCTGTCAGGAGGAGAAGAAGATAAAGAGATAGCCAGAAACTGTCTTGGAGGCTTTAAATTTAATTAAATTTTGGGTGCCCCACTCACATTACCCTCTGCAAATCGGAGTTGAGAGTAGAAGAAAGTGATACGAGACTGATTAAAAGTAGCAGATGAAGATTGTGAAGAATAGGCAGAGGAAAAGTGAGGGGTAGAAACGTCGGCAAAGGAGTGAAGACTAGAGGGAGATGGGGATTGTAGAAGATCATTGATGAAGAGAAGGAACAGAGTAGGTAAAAGAACAGAGCCTTGTGGAATACCACGGGTAATAGGGAATGGGCCAGATGTTGCACCTGCAACAACTACAGATATAAAACTGGAAATTAGAGAACAGAGAGAAGTGGTAAAGCAATAGGAAGGGAGTTTGGCCAACAGAACCTTGTGCCAGACTCTGTTAAAAGCCTTAGATATATCATGGGCGACGACAAAGTATTCCCCATAATTCCTCAGAGAAGATGACTATACATGAGAAAGATAGGACAGGAGGTCACCAGTAGATCTTGCCTTGCAGAAGCCCTACTGGTGATCGGAGATAAATGAGTTAGATTCATGGCATTTCAAGAAGTGAGCATTGAGCAAAGTCTCGAAAACTTTAGTTATAGAAGAGGTTTGGGCAATAGGTCGGTAGTTTGAAGGAATAGAACAGTTACCCTTCTTAGGAAATACATAAGACAGAAACATTATGATTTTTTAGTGTTTAATGAAAACACCAATCATTTATCCTAGCCAATAGCTACAAGAAATACACTCGTAGATCAACAATAATCCAGCCACTAGGGAACAGGTCAACTGAAATCGGCGCTTGTCTCAAGCCTAGAGCAATGGGAAGGGTATATCCAGCCGTGAAGCTCTGAGCCAAAACCATACTCAAGTCTTCAAGAAGCTAATTAGGAAAAGCGATCCAATGTGAGTATGGAAAAACTGCCATGAATACACTTCATGGCTCGTGAGTTAATCAGTACTTAGGTATTAGAATATAATGTACCAAAATTATATATTTACCTAACTGTGCAGACGTGAAAGAGCCTTAAGCTCGTAATTCCCCTCCTGATGATTGGTTTCATTTTCTTTATCAATGTCACATGTCATATCTGTCCTAAAGACTATAAATACAGTTAGCATTCACTGTTTCCTCACTTAGCGAATTCCAATACTCAACTATTTTTACACTAACAGAATACTTCCCTACGATTTGCAAAGATTTATTACGACACTTCATCTTATGACTTCTAGTTCTAGAGCCAGTCATATCAAAATATCGCTCCCTTTCCACTCTGTCAAAACCATGAAGGATTTAATAACCTTCACCATTATCCCCCCCTCTTCTTTCAAGCTTCAGGTGATGGTAAGTCTAATACTCTCAGCCTTTCCTTATAACTGAGATTGTTTATATCTGTCACCAGCTTCGTACTATGTCTTTGTGTACAAATGTGAGAATAATTTGGGTCAGTTTTCATTTTCTTTTTCTTCTTCGGGTATGTTCAAGACACGAAGCTTGGTCAGTCCATAGATTACTCCTAAGCGGTTCAAAGAAAATCACAATCCCTAGTGAGGAAATACGGATTATGTTTACTTTCCCACCCCAGCGAGTGATATGAACATACAAAACACTGAAAAAAAAAACCCATTCAAAATAACTTAAAACAAATACAGTTATCAACTTCTTTTTAACAAGGAGTGAACTAACGTAACTATCAACAATTTAACCTAATATTACAATAAATATCATGATAAGTTTTCATAGCTGGGGATGTGAACGCAAACATTGACCGAAATATGATTATTTAAGTATAAACACGATGCGTTGAATTGGAGCAGGTGGTGGGGGGGGGACTTCCCCTTCCTCATTTTACGGGTACAGTATTTCGAAATTTCAACGGTTGAATTGGAAGTCCTGTAATTTTTTTTTTTTTTTTATTAATTTTTTCGTCTTTCCTCATCCCCTTTTCCCTCTCAATAGCACTGATATAGACATTTATATTTTACCCCATTACCAATTTTTAAGGGAAACAGCCTCGGTATGTGTGTGTGTGTATATGTAGTTGGTGTAGTTGGTAGCGCCTTGGCATAGTTATTATATGTCCTAGGTTCAAGTCCCAGTTGGGGTAAATATTATTCATGTTTTCACATATGGTAATGTCCATATATATATATATATATATATATATATATATATATATATATATATATATATATATATATATATATATATATATATATATATATATATATATATATATATATATATATATATACATATATATATATATACATATATATACATATATATATATACATATATATATATATATATATATATATATATATATATATATATATATATATATATATATATATATATATATATATATATATATATATATTCCCTTCCAATGTTCATATTATTGTCTTTAGGAGCTAGTGTTTGGTTTTGGTCCAAATATTTACGACCGGATGTCCATATTGACACTAACCTTTTCCATACTCCCAATCCGTCACGATGATTATATGAAAATAATTTTCCCCTCAAGTAACGTTCTATTAATAAAATGTTTGGTAAGACACGGGATCATCTGGAGAGTAAGCACACTGGGCTATTTTTAGGTGCCCTTTCCCCAGCTTTACTAACCTAACTAAACCTAACCTAATATTATGAAAGAAATTCAATATAAAAATTATATTATAAAATAAGTCTTACTCCCATTTACTGACAATGGAGTTCCGTCTCCCAAACTAAACTTAAAGAATGAACTACTAATGCGCTGCCTCTGCAGGTGGAAGTTTTGAGGTCCAATTTCTTAAGTCGAGCCAAGATATTTTATGGTCATGTACCCTCTCTGATACTAGCTTACTCTTTAACATATTCAAGCAAGGGAATGGTACTTTCGTGTCTTATTCTCCAAGCAACTGGATTTCTAAATGAAAATCAGGAAGACAGGTATCGTTAAAACGCAGAAATACATAACTCATGTTTTTTTGTCTCTCTGTATAGGAATAATGAATACTATATTTATAAATCAGACAAAGAAAAATCTCTATAAAATGACGAGGGTTTCAGTTGAATTTTCCTACCAGATCACCCTCGTATGGATGCCTTGAGTTATCCGACGTGAATCTGTGAATAGATTTTATCTTTTTGTGCATCAGGTATATTCCTTCACTTACTAAGAGTAAGTGAAGGAGAAACTTTGATGAGTATTTTATTGTGATGCCAGTTCTGGGGCCAAAGGCCAACCTACTTCACATGCCTTCATATAGGAGCGGGACAGCACAGTCTTGTTCCACCAGTGGCTTGGTTATAACTAACTAGCTGATAGGAATTTTGGACTGGGTATTTTACAGTCAGATGCTGCTTCTGACACCAAACGCTAAACCATCCTTTGTAGGCATAAATAGGAACGGGACTGCGGTGCCTTTCTCAACCAAATAAGAAGTTATAAATTTGAAAAAGTTTGTGTCTTGAAAAATATATACTCTCTCTCTCTCTCTCTCTCTCTCTCTCTCTCTCTCTCTCTCTCTCTCTCTCTCTCTCTCTCTCTCTCTCTCTCTCTCTGCCTGTATACGAAAGACATTTAGGGGGATGGTCGAGTCAAAGCAATACCTTCACTCATGTTTAAAAAAGACTTGGGAAAATGCTTGTTAATAGGCAGCTTTTCCCAAGTTCACATAGGGTCGCCTTTACTCACTAACTTTTTGAAAACCAAGGATTGAATTAGGCTCCATTTTATGACTTGATGACCTTCCAAACATCAAATTTCTTCCTTCACCAGGGATCAGGACCAGTTCTGAGTTGAGCTGGCTTGTTCTCCCTGTGAAAAGATTAATTAAGGACAAATTTTATTGTGTAAATTAAGTACAACAGTATGTTACACTTTAGATGGATTCTTCCTGCCTTGGGACTAGGTCTGAGTAAAGATGACTTACTCCTCCTCATTGGCTAGATTAAACAAGAAAAAAATTACATATGAAGTAAACACAATCACATACTTTCCCCGTTCATCAGGGATACAAACCGGCACCAAGTAGAGCTGGCTTACTCCCATAGTGAATAGATTAGTTAAAGAAGAAAATGTTAGATATACCATATATAAAACCGTATTTTGTAATCTATTTACATTTCCATGTTTTTCTAAGCTCTTAACCCAAAAAGGGTTCACATTTCCAAATCCCATCAAAGGAAGTTAAAAATGATGTGAAAAATTAAGTGTGAATTATTCACGATAAAGATTAATGTTTTTACCTTACGAAATGATCGTGATTTGGAGGCAAAAACACTGCTTTACTTTCATACGATTTTTCGCTGTTATAATTGAAATAAATATATGAATAGGCAGGTAAATAAATATATATACAAAAAAGTAGGTCACACACTGTAAGGACTTAATTAGTAAAATTATTGATATCTTGCACACTAAAGAATTATGATCTAACCTTGCAGGTATAACCAAAATAGTAAATACGTACATACATACCTACATTCATATATAAACACACACAGTCACACACCTTATATATATATATATATATATATATATATATATATATATATATATATATATATATATATATATATATATGCTATATATATATATATATATATATATATATATATATATATATATATATATATATATATATATATATATATTTATATATATATATATATGCATATATATATATATATATATATATATATATATATATATATATATATATATATATATATATATATATATATATATATATGTATATATATATATATATATATATATATATATATATATATATATATATATATATATATATATATATATATATATA
>JAXCGZ010015625.1:10000-22500 GCA_037179515.1 Halocaridina rubra | reverse complement strand
ATATATATATATATATATATATAGATATATATATATATATATATATATATATATATATATATATATATATATATATATATATATATATATATATATATATATGAATCAATTTTTACCCAGACCGGGACTCGAACTTAGGACTTATGATTAGTAAGTCAAGGCGCAATGTGCTTAATGGATATATATATATATATATATATATATATATATATATATATATATATATATATATATATATATATATATATATATATATATATATATATATATATATATATATATATATATATATATATATATATATATATATATATATACATATATAATATATATATATATATATATATATATATATATATATATATATATATATATATATATATATATATATATATATATATATATATATATATATATATATTCATTTCTCTATTTTTACACCAATAGCAACAATATCATTTTGTGTGTGAAAGTGTATGTAAATGTGTATGTATGTATGTATATGAACAGAATCATATATTACGTAACCAATATGCTTAAAAAGATATATGTGAAAAACATACGAGGAGGAAGTCTCGTAAACTGCTGGTGTCCGTGGTTTGAGAGAGATATCAGTTGTATACCTTTAATTTCAAATTCTATGGGATTAAGAGAGAGAGAGAGAGAGAGAGAGAGAGAGAGAGAGAGAGAGAGAGAGAGAGAGAGAGAGAGAGAGAGAGAGAGAGAGATAAAACATTAGTCTCATATGGTTTAGTATCACCTCTTGTCCACCTTCTTGTGGACAGGAGAGTGTTTTGCAAGAGTATTGGATATGAATGTACTGAGAGGAGTTAGTGGTGGTATATCTGATCATTATTAAGTGGGAAGTAGAATGTGAGTGGGAGAAAAATGGAAACAGAGGAGAAGCAAGAGAGGAAGAAAGGTGCTAATTGTGAGTGAACTGAATAAGAAAAGGAAAGACTGTGAATATAAAGCTAGTCTGAGGACTGTGTGGAATATAATGCAAGAGAATGTGGAGGAGGGATTAGAAGAAGAATAGAGTGTTTTCAAAGAGGAAGTTATGACTTGTGCATAGGCTGCATGTGGAAGTAGACTAACAGGTGGAAATAAAAGGAAAAGTTGTGAATGCTGGAATGAGAAGGTGAGTGCGGTAGTGGCTGAAAAGAAACAGAGATTTGAGATATGGTTGCAAATGGTTAATGTAGAGGCATAAGAAAAGCATAGTGCCAAGAAGAGGTTAGCAAATCGCATGGTGAGGGAGGCAAAGAGAGAAGCGGATGTAAGGTGGAGTAGAAGCTTGTTTGAGAATTTTGAGTGAAATGAAAAGATGTATTGGAAAGATGTGAAAAGAGTGCAAAAAGATGTATCTGGTCGGGAGGAGAGGGGGGAGATGGGCTGAGTATATTAAGGAACCGCTAAATGAGGAAGATAATAGAGATTCAGAGATTGTGGCTGTGACAAATGAATGGAGAATGTCAATGTTTGGTGATGAGAACGATATAGAAATAACAAAAGAGGAGGTACATTTGGCACTGAGAGCAATAAATGCAGAGTAAGCACCAGGGAAAAAGGGTGTGACGTAAAATGCTTGTCAAAAAGTGGGTAGGGGTTAGTGGAATGGATGGTTAAGTTGTTGAATACTTATTTCTGGAAATGGAGGGTCCCAGTTGATTCGAGAAGTTCATGCGTAGTTCCACTTTATAAATAGAAAAAATAGATGAGTATGAGTGTAGTAGTTTTAGAGGAATTAGTTTGTTGAGCGTAGTTGGAAAGGTATATAGGATAGTGTTAATCGAGAGAATTAGGAAAGAGATTAATTATGGGAGAAAAGTGTGAGTTCAGGAGAGGAAGAGGATATGTGAATCAGTGGTGTGTGGTAAGAGGAGTGTGTGAAAGGTTCTTAGAGAAAGGTAGGGATACTTTTTGTGCTTTTATGGACTTAGGAAGAGCGTATGGCAGTGTTGATAGAAAGGCGTTGTGACTGTATGTAATAAAAGGAAGTTTGATGAATGCAGTCAAGACTTATGACATGAATAGTAGAGCATTTATGAGAGTTGGGAATGGTATGAGTGATTGGTTTTAGGTGAATGTAGGCTTATGTCAAGGTTGTGGAATGTCACCAGGGTTGCTTAATGTGTACATGGATGGAGTGGTAAGGGAAGTAAATGAAAGAGTACTAGCAAGTGGCTTGGAATTTGTGAGTAGGTATGAAAGGTTGTGGAAATTAAGTTAATTGCTATTTAAGGCTGAAACAGCAATTCTGTCTGAGAATGTTGGGGTTGTGAAAAAAAGAAGTTGCAGCAAAATATTGTAAACATAAAGTCATGAGATGCACGAGGAGTGTTAACGATGGCAGACTGAATGAAGGAGTGAATGGGGAGTTACTTGAAGAAGTAGCCTGTCCCGGTGTCACACTTTAAAAAAGAAAAAGAAAAAGAGACTTTTAAGAATTTAGGGTCGCATTTATCAAGGAATGGGAGAGTGGTTGCTGAGGCAAGTCATAGAGTGAAGGAAGTGAGTAACTGTCTAGGTGGGTTCAAAAATGTGATGAGTAATAGGTATTTGGGAATGAATGCAAAGAGAAGGATATATGAAGGTGTGATTGTGCTGACAGCATTGTATGGAGCAGAGACTTGGAGTGTTTTTTTTTTCTATGAGTGTGACACCGGGACAGGCAGAAACTGCCCTCATCAATAAAGGCCCGGGCACGAGAAAATTCCAAGACGAAGGAAAAGAAAAAGGTTAAGGACAAGGTAGAGATGAGGTAATGTCACACAAAGGAAAACGACAGACAGAAAAAAACAGTCAGAGTACAGAGGACCCAGATATATGGAGGACTAGGCTCTGAGATGACGATAGATCTGCTTTTTGAAGGATGAAAGGTCATAAGAATTAGGAAAGAGAGAAGGAGGAAGAGAGTTCCAGAGTCTGGAGGCAGATGGAAAGAAGCAGTTGGTGAACCGACCAATCCGCGAGCTACAAATCTCCACACAGTACCTGTGAGATGAGGCCGCTTGAGAGATTGAAAAGAACAAGCTGAATGTAATGGAGATGAGGGGTTTGAGAAGTATGACTGGTGTAGCTAGAATAGATAAAATAAGAAATGAAGAAGCTGGCCAGACAGAGAACGGGCATTGAAAGAAGGCTGTAGGATAGGTTAGCTCAGATAGAATTAAATTGGTTTGGACACTTGGGAAGGATGTGTTCTAAATGAATAGTGAAGAGAGAATGGAGTGCAAAAGTGATTGGGGTTAGGTCAAGAGAATGACCTAAAATGAGATGGATGGATGGTGTGAAAAGGGCATTGGATGCACGTGGAAAGTCATTGGAGCAGGGAAGAGAGCATGCAAGAGATAGATATGAGCAGAGAAAGATTGAGTTTAGGTGACACAGGCCAAAGGGATTTCTTACACCTGTTAGCTCAGTGAACTGTGATGGATGGGTGTGAGTGGTCAGAAAAGTGGCTAATGAAATTCAGTACATAAAAATGTAAGGTAATGAGAATGGGTGCAAGTGCAAGAAAGCCCAAGCTTGACTACTCAATGGCAGGAGCAGAACTTCAAGAGACAGAGGATGAAAGATCTCGGAGTAAACATGCTGGCAGATTTGTCTCCAGAAAGGCTTATAAATGGGATAGTAAGGGCAGCATATGCCTTCTTATTATATGTAAGGGTAGCCTTCAGGCACATGGAAAAGGAAATGTTCAGAAATATTTATGTAACCTATGTGAGGCCAAAGCTTGGATATGCAGCCCTCTTTTGTAATTCACACTTGAAAAAGCACGTGTTGAAAATGGAAAAATTTCAGAGACATGCAACGAAACTGGTGCTTGAATTTCACAATCTCAGTTATGGGAAAAGGCTGAGGGAATTAGACTTACCATCACTCGAAGATAGAAGAATGAGGGGGATTTGGTTACGGTTTTAAAATTTCTTCATGGTTATGACAGAATGGATAGGGATCGATATTTTGATATGGCTACTACTAGAACTAGAGGTCATAATTTGAAGCTCCGTAAGAAAACTTCTTTGCAGGATGTAAGGGAGTATTTTTTTTTTTTAGTGTAAAAGTAGTTGATAATTGGAATTCGCTAAGCAAGGAGGTAGTTAATGCTAACTCAATGCATAGTTTTAAGGACAAGTATGATTATTCTTTTGAGTGATCCAGGATAAAATCATACAAGATATAACCTAAGTTTGGAAGTTTTTGTGAGTACAAAATATCTTCTTAATAAGAGGGGAAGTCCTAAAAAATATAATGAAAATTTTTTGAGAGAAGTTTAGAGAGTGGGAAAAGAAGACGGTGGTTCCAGGCCTTGCTAAAACAAAATTTTTCCTGTAAAGGTTTGCTTAATGGTCAAATTATTATACGCAATAAATGTATAAATAAATAAAAAAATAAATGCGAAAAATAGACCTGTCAACATTTGTTAAGTTGCTAAGCAGCATAGTTGTCTATTTTCCTTTTACTCTTTTCCCTTTCATTATTTTTTTGTTTAAATCGAGTTAGATATAAATTCTGATCCTGTGATAACATATCTAAGTAAACCTTCAAAGGCTGGGCAATCTACGGAAATCCTCCTCCTTTGATAGATTAATTACACACCCGCCTCGTTTGTGCTTCATATAACACTTGAGGGGGAGTAAAGATACCATACAGTACTAGGAAACATTGGCATGCTACAGCAAATGTTCTAGCACCCATTTCGTTTTGAGAGAAGACCACAGACTTTAAATGAAATATTTGACGTCGACCGGTCCAGTGAGCATGCTACCAAGATGACGTGATCCACCCTTAAGGGGTTAACAATTGACTAATCTTTTTCTTCTGAAATTATCGGTTTAGCAGGTAAGAAGAAAATACAGTAGAAACAGCTGTTCAAAGCATAAAGTGTTCTTGCCTTGGTATTGTATTCAAGCTTTTCTTCATGTGTGTTTTTTTTTTTTGGTTTTCTTATCACTATATTCAAATTTTAAGATAGGATGTGTATCAGAAAAACCTTTCACTGAATAGATTAACTAAGTATGAAAATTAGTACTCATAAGAAAATATAGCAATTCTGCGTGAGGTTAAATAAAATAATTTTTTTTTTCTGCATTCGGTGAGACCCAAAAACCCAAGATGAAAACAGCTCTGTCTCTAACCTCCCGGCCATTGGTCAGGAATGGCATGGTAGAGGATCTAGGGGTTTGTAGGAGGGGGGAGTAGCTCTTAAGAGCCTAACACAAAAAGTAAGGGACCTTGAGATCCTTGTAGCAAACATGGAAGATAAAATTTGGAAAATGGATAGAGAAAATGAAAGAGAATGAATCACTCAATAAGAACTTTAGAGGAATACCAGGTACATGGGAAAGAGCGAAAAGAACAATGAAAACAAATAGAAAAGCTGGAAAGTGGGAAAAGAGTGGACTGCAAATCAGAATTTCTAAACAAGGAGATCACAAGAAACAGTTGAGTGACATCCTGAATGATTTAAATATCAGTTCATTGCTCACTTCTGAGAGTGACAAGATTGCAACTTTGAATGTCCAGATAAAGGTTAACACTGAACAGCTTAGAAAAGTTTCAGGAGCTGAATGCAGAATATGAGGCCATGAAAACTTCCTTTGCAGATTCAGTAAAGCATCATATAGCAGAAAAAGAGGCACTGAGGGAGGTGGCACTGGAAAATGCAAATACGGTTGACTACAAAGGAAGAGTAAGAGAACATATGAAAAATTTTGTAATTGAAAGGGCTAATCCACTGATCAACAGAGACTCGATAAAGAGAAGTCAGTGGTACCTTCAGACATGAGTGAATCCCAGGAGTCACCATGGCAGGGGACACTTGGACGTGATAAAGCTTGGGTTTTAGAGCTAATAGGAAAGCTTTGAGTAGTATGTAGACCAAAGAATACTGTTAACATTCACCGAATTTGTAATATTCTAGGGAGGGAATGCGCGAATAATGGAAGCAACAATTGAGAGGGGACGCATGTAGAGAAGTATTGATGGAGGCAAAAACATAAAAGACTTCAAGAATTCAGAATAGTGTTCATTAGACCATACAGAATACAAGGAGAGATGGAAAGGATCGAAGGCTTGTTGCAAGAAGTTAGAAGGTTAAATGAGGGAAGACAAGAAGAGAAGAAATTTTTTGTTTCAAGAGTTCTTCAAGACAAAGGGGAGATAAAGAAGATAATGAGAGAAGATCTGGGGATGCAACCTCATTAAGATTGCTGTATATAAATGTTGATGGGGAAGCTGGTAAGACAATAGAATTAAAGGGTAGGATTCACAACAGTAAGACAGATATAGTAGCAGTTACAGAGACTAAGCTAAGTGAGGACATTAACAGTGTAACAATTTTTCCCAAGGGCTTTAAAATGTTAAGGGTTGAAAGATCTGAGAGGACTGATGGAGAGATAACATTGTTCATAAGATAAAGATTATAGGTTGAAGAAATGAACTATGCTATAAAAAGTGAGTTCAAGGAATTTCTAATACCGGGCCAAAGAGCATTATAATGATTGTTGTATATAAACCACCAAGGCATCAACATGGACTAGAAGTTTATAAGGAATGTCATAAAGGTGTTATCGAAGTCATAAACTCAACTGATAAAATCGCAAAGGAGAGAAAGTGTAGGATTTTCCATATGGGAGATTTTAATCATAGAGAGATAGATTGGATAAATCTTGACTCTCACAGTGGGGAGGGCTCATTTGGTTTAAGATTCCTAGCGGTCTTATCTCACGGGCACTGTGTGGATTTGTAGCTCATGGTTTAGTCAGAGCAGAGACTGCTTCTTCCCATTTACCTCCAGACACTGAAACTCTCTTCCTCCTTCTGTTTTTCCTAATTCTTATAGCCTTTCTTCCTTAAAAAAAAAAATCAAGGATCTATCGTCATTTCAGGGCTTAATCCTGCCATATCTCTAGGTCCACAGAACTTTGCCTATCCAATCAGTCTGTCCTTTTCCAATGGTGTATTATTACGTCGTTTCTGCCTTGTCCTTGTCTCTTTACTTTCTATTTGTCTTGGTGTTTTCTTAGTGCCCGAGCCTTTATTGATGAGGGCATTTTTTTGTCTGTCCGTTGCCACACTCATAATATATATATATATATATATATATATATATATATATATATATATATATATATATATATATATATACATATATATGTATATATATATATATATATATATATATATATATATATATATACACATATATATATATATATATATATATATATATATATATATATATATATATATATATATATATATATATATATATATATATATATATATATATATATATATATATATATTATATAATATATATTATATAATATATATATATATATATATATATATATATATATATATATATATATATATATATATATATATATATATACGTAGGTACTTATATATATATATATATATATATATATATATATATATATATATATATATATATATATATATATATATATATATATATATATATATATATATAATATATATATATACATAGGTACTTATGTGTGTGTGTGTGTATATATATATATATATATATATATATATATATATATATATATATATATATATATATATATATATATATATATATATATATATATATATATATAAAGAAACCAGGTAAAAAAAATCACCTCATATCTGGTATCAAGGTAATATTTTTACTGTTGCTCGAATTTGTATCTCTACTATAGACTTTTTGACAATATGTAGGAAACTGTGGTGGATGGTGTCTTGTGTGTGTAAACCTCGGTCAGCTTATAAGGAGTTAATAAGTGAACCAAGGGATGTGCAACATGAATGGCTGAACAGCAACATAAAAAAAGAGGCAAAGAATGAAATAAAAAAAAAACATATACAAACTCTAGTCTAAAAAAGAAAAATATTCACCATCTTATGTGTCACAATAAGTCACTATTTGAATGAGGGATTGAGAATGGATGCTCTTCTTAAAGACCCGCGGTGGGACTGAACCTTCCTTAGTCGCTTTCCGGCAGACGGATTCAACTACTGAGCTACCGAGGCAAGCAATTGAATGAAAAAAAAATACGCGCGAGTATATATATATATATATATATATATAGATATATATATATATATATATATATATATATATATATATATATATATATATAGTCAACTTTTTAGATATGCAAAGGAATACGGAGGAAGTATTATTGTCTTCTGCCTCTGGAGAAAAGAGAGAGAGAGAGAGAGAGGGAGAGAGAGAGAGAGAGAGAGAGAGAGAGAGAGAGAGAGAGAGAGAGAGAGAGAGAGAGAGAGAGAGAGAGAGAGAGAGAGAGAGAGAGAGAGATTATCTTATGGGGAGTAGAGAACGTTCACCTCCTATCCAGGGAAAGATGAAACAAAAACTCTTTTTCTACAAAAACGTGTAAATGATATTGATGAAATTAGTGGTAAGTATTGCGCAAAGCAGAATGTCTCTCTAGGATGATATAACAGACTCTGCTCTTGTTTTGAGGGAGTTATCCTAACAAAGGCTCTCCGCTCTCACTGGAATGTATGAGAAGGGCAATGAACAAGTTTCTTTCTTTTCATATTTATCTGTCTTTACCACAAAGTTCTCCTTCAATGCACAAGATAATAACAGGTGTCTTTGAGCGGTCTTCAGAGGTTAAAATAATACGTACCGTAGCCAATCTTACTCCTTCGTTACCACGATAATCTTATGTAAAACAGAGATATTAGACAATGATATTTACTCCTCTTATTCTGACGTGTTTCGAGAGGCAAAGCGAGTCAAATAGACTCGTAATTTCTTTTGGAAAAGAGCCAAGAAATTTTTGCAATCTAGAAATTCCACAAGTGGCAACCGAAGCGTGACCAGGACCGTCTCTTCCTTCGCCGGCGCCACACATCACCTCTCACGTCAGTTGTGACCCAGCTGACGCTTCGTGCGGGTGCGTGCATTTCAAAGTGCCCAGTGACGTGCACGTGCGTGCGACACCTGTCCGGAACGGGGGTTAGTTTTTGTCTACATTAGTAAAGATTCGCGTTAAATGAATGATAAAAGAATAAAAGACCAGATTTTGTCAATGTATACAAAGCCAGACCCCAACACTAAGCTCCACATTCATAATATATTGAAAACCAGTGAATTCATTTTCTAATTACATATTAACGTTAAAATACGGAAATGAACAGTGGTACGGCATGTTCGATATGGTAATGCAATGTAAGGAAAACTGAAGCAAAAAGAAAAGAGAGAATGATCATTAGCGACGATGTGTTGAATGAGTAGAGAATAACTATTTCCTTAGCCAAGAAGTGAAGGCATGTAACCCATTCAACATATTCCTGTAATCGATTTTCGTAAGTCGTGGCTCGTACGTTATATCTCAAGGCTATATCCAGGTCACATAAACATACTCTGATATAATTTGTAACTAGGAATATGTATAATTATAAACTGCCAATGCAGATATACCATATTATTTGTTAATGACATATTCTCGTATATTATTTCTTGCTATATAATTATTCGGTAGCTAAATAATTACAGATAACTACATATTTATTCTAATATACTTTATCAAGTTGATTATGTAAAATATTTATTTACTAATACAGATATGAACTATTATAATATGTAAATGGCAAGTAAATATTTGCTATATTATTTTATATGCTACTATGCGGAGTGAAATGCTGAGAAATGCGCTATATTCTGATATACTTTGTATAGAGGAATATATATATATATATATATATATATATATATATATATATATATATATATTATATATTATATATATATATATATATATATATATATATATATATATATATATATATATATATATATATATATATATATATATATATATATATATATATATATATATATAATAGTTACCAATACACACACACACACACACACACACACACACACACACACATATATATATATATATATATAATATATATATATATATATATATATATATATATATATATATATATATATATATATATACGCTCTGATATATTGCATATTCTTTATGGTAATTGATGCTAACTTAGTCCCAACTGCATACAAATATTTCCTGTTAACGGCAGAGTTATACTCATAAGCCTTGGAAATAGGAGTGTATATATATATATATATATATATATATATATATATATATATATATATATATATATATATTAATTCATGACTAATTCACACAATCACTAATATACTCGGTAAAGTACAAGTATAATCTCGTATATCATTTAGCACTTCAATATTTAGCCTGGATTAAGCCAACACATTCTAAATAACTACAGACTTATTCTGCTACTCTTTGTATAGAAATATATATGATATAAATCATTACCAATTCAAAGACACCATTATACTGTGTATACGAAATGTACACTGGCTTGTATTAACTTACAGTATAGTACAGAGGGATAAATATGCATAGTAATTCTAAATACAGAGGCAGACGTCGTTTAATATTCTAGATAAAGAATATATGCAGCCTTATAAAATACCTTAAAATTACACACGTAAGATGCTACACCGTGTGAATATTAACAGAAATTCGCACACTTTAATTACGGGAATACGTAATATCCTAAGTTCTCGTATTTACATATATTCTCTGGCATTCTTTATAAACAGGAATATGCGATCTCTTTCAGTGCAATTACACTCTTATGTTGGTTCAGATTAAAAAAAAAAATATAATTATACACTTGTAATATTTAATATACTTCATATTATTTACAAACATACCTTAGGTTACTTTATGAAAACGAATATGTTATGAAAATCAGGTTCTTTATACACTCGCGCTGGAGCGCAATGTACGTTTAAGAATATGTAAAGCAATTAGTCGTTATAAACATATGCTGGCAAAATAAATGCGAGTAAGAAAAAGTAATAAATTAAATATCATGATAATTTAGTAGGCACACACACACACACACACACACACACACACACACACACACACACACACACACACACACACACACACACACACACACACACACACACACACACACACACACACACACTGGAAAAGATTATGACTAAAATTATTTACTGATGTACGTAAACTGTTCATGATAATTTTAAAGTGAGCACATTTTATGAAAAGGAATATGCATAAAGCAATTCATAAGCATTCCGGTTTTACTCTCGAATATTTAAAATAATGAACTAATATTTGCAAATACATAAGTACGTATAACTTCCAAAGCAATTATTTACGATAATTACCAATATATGTTCGTATGGATAAGACTACGTATAAAATAACTCATAACAATTACGAAAATAATATGGTTTCATTAGAGGCGAGAAATACGTTAAATTACTAAAGATATTTACAAATACATATTTGTTTACCCAATGAATACTATGTAATGCTTCATAACTGCAAATATAAACTCGGGTAGTTCACAAGAAAGAGAATAAGTACACCGAGTCATGACAAATATGTATATGGAAGACGGTTATTATCAGTTAAACAATACGTTGAACAAATTTTTTTAAGCAAAAAAAAAAAAAAGCAGAAATACGCTCGTGCTTTATACGGAAAAGAAGAAGCAAAGCAATTTAGGATACATACCAATGTAATACAATTTAAGCCGAAGACTATGTAAAATAATGAATTATTATAGCTTATGAAAAATAACAAAAGATCATTGCAAATATGCAACTTCATAAGACCCAGAGAAGAAGAAGGAAAGTAATTCATAATTATTACATATTCAAGGAGAGGTATTATTTTACATACTTTCTTGGTTACATTTGCAAATACATGTGCGTACTTCTTATGAAAAAAAATGCATGATATTGTAAACATACACTATCATATATGGAAAAGACTGTGTAAACTGATTTATGAAAATTTGTGTATATACAATGGATTATTGAATATGAGCAATACATGAAATTAATAATGATATACACAAATATAATTTCATATGCCTTATGGAAAAATATGTAGCATGATACTGACAAATATATGCTCTTATATTGTATAGAAATTAATATGTAATGTAATTTAAGATAAGCCCACATATAATATGGCTTACTTCAAGTCAAGGAAAACGTTCGTAAGATTAATAACACTTAAGAATATATGATCGTATATTATATGTAAAAAAAGAAAAAAAAATCAGCAGACATCTGCTAATACAGCATTTGAAAGATAATAAGTAAATTTTTTTTTTTAATAACTTCGTATACAATTTGTGCTTGTTTGAAGACGAGGGATAAATTCAATGATTAATAATATTTGCAAATATATTTTGGCATATCTTTTAGAAAATAATGCATGGTAGAAGAAGAGGAAGAGGAAGAAGAAGAAGAAGGTAATCTCAAATATACGCTCACATATAATTCAAAGATAATAAGTAAAATAATTCCTGATAAGTATGCCTATAAAAAGGTTAACCTGAAGTTGAAGACTATATTAAATGATGAATCACATATATTAATTTACATT
>JAXCGZ010015624.1:0-57500 GCA_037179515.1 Halocaridina rubra | reverse complement strand
AGTCTATGTGAGTGAATTTGTGTGTGTGTGTGCGTAGACATGCTGAGTGGGCAGAGACTGTGAAGGGATATACACCACTACTCTTCCTTCCTTTTCCTCAGCAAGGTCATTATTTGTTTATATGTGTATTTATGTATTTGTTTGATTATTTCTTTAATTATTTTCTTATTTATTTATTTATATATTTAATTTAATCAAAACAACGTAATCCATTTAAAGCCTCAGAATGTCCCTAAATTTAACAAAATAACACATTTTGAAGTCTTTTAATCGCTGTTCGTGGAGATTCGGTACGTTAAGTTTTTTTCTTTCCAACTGTACGTGGAACCGTACCAAGCACAATACGTGGTACCGCTGAACTCTAGTTTCCTATTCCAACTGTACGTGGAACCGATGTATGTTGATTTAAATTTCCTCTGTCCGGTATACTGGAACCATGATAAGTTTAATTTTCCACAAACCGCTGTGTGTTACCGCCATGCATTGCTTCGAGTTTTTTTTTTTCCTAACTGTACGTGGAACCGCTGTATGTTGATTTAAGTTTCCTCCAACCACTGTACAGGAAACACTGCAATTTTGAGAGTCCTCTAACCGCCGTACGTGGTACTGCTATTAACCTCATTCGTGTTTCCTATTATCACCGTCCTTGGCGCCACTGTACGTTGATTTTAGTTTCCATTTGAGTTTCCTCATCCAACTGTATGTTTTCTCTAATTACTGTAGGTTTCCATTATCCATGGTGTGGGGGACAAATGCTTGGTAATTGAATTTTTACTAACCTTGGTATATACAACCATTTTACGTCAATAGAGTTCCCAAGCAATAACCATGTTAAATGGAGTATCCTGTAATCATAGTATGTGCAACCATTGTACGTTAATCGAGTTTCCTCTAACAATGGTATGTAGAACAATTTTTAAGTTGAGTTTCTTCTTATGGTACGTGGTATTCACTAAGTTAATATAACTTTCTTTAAAGTCCACTAAGTGGCCTTAGCAAGGACACAGCTTTTTGCATGATGAATGCTTACCTTGAGATCCATGACACGAAATGTTTTGAAGACAGATTGGGAAACATGACTGGAAAAATGCCACATGGAATTTAACAAAAATAAATTAATTGGGTTCATGTCAACCGAGTTTTTGTTAAAAGTGTGTCTCAAGGTCTGTTATATGAACATGCACTGTAATTAATATACATAAGTAGTCAAACATTACATCTCTGCTTCTGTCCAGTTTTCGCTGGTTATACTCTTTATTTTTTATTTTATTAATATATTTATTTATTTTTTATTACTTATTATATTGGTTAATAAACTGATAATAAAATTATATATTATTTATTTGTTTATATTAGTAAAATCTATAACAAAAATATCTTTATAGCTAAAGTGAAAATCTCACTGCTTTCCTCCGAGGATTATTTTTGGGATTAATTTGTTTGTCAAAGTAGTTCGTGGACCTAAGGTTGTCAACTGGAGTTGCTGGAGGGGCTTGAACACCATCAAATATTAAAGGAGATGTTGATCTAGAGACAATAGTCACAGCTGTATTGGTAGCTGCAGCATTTGTGTTGGTAGTTCTAGTTGTATTGGCAGTTGTGTTATGCTCGTTTTCTGGATGATAGTCTGGTCTTTCATTCTTCAGAACCGCTGGGTCGTCAGTGTTCACTAAGGTACTTCTTAGATTTGCATTCATATTTGTATATCTGCTTCCTTGATTCAGGCTATTCTGTTGCTGATAGCGTGGCATATCAGTGTCTAAGGGTATAAATTCGTCAGTCCTCACGAAGTATCTTCTTGGATTTGCACTAACTGTTGTGTATGTGCTTGCGTGATTTTGAAAGTTTTCTTGCTTATGGTAAGGTATATTCCTTTCCAAAGGCATTAGTTCATCTGTATTCACGAAGTCTCTTCTTGGATTTGCACTAACTGTTGTGTATGTGCTTGCTTGATTCTGGAAGTTTTCTTGCTGATGGCTTGGTATAACCCTTTCCAAAGGCATTAGTTCATCAGGATTCACGAAATCGCTTCTAGGATTTGCACTGACTGTTGTGTATCTGCTTGTATAATTCTGGAAGTTTTGTGTTTGAAAATTTGGAGTATCTCTGTCCAGAGGCACTGGCTTATCACTGTCCAATAAATTATTTCTTTGATTTGCACTCACATGTGCATATCTGCTTGTATTATTCTGGAAGATTTGCTGGTAACCTTGTCTTTCATTGTAAGATGTACTCTCATCAGCATTCGCTAAGCTACTGCTTGGATATGAATTATTTGCATATTCAATCATTGGATTCCTATTCCCTACTTCCTGGACATGTATCCTTTTATCAAAAGACTCTGGTATGTCAAATCTCACAAAATCTCTGTGGTGCTGAGCCTTCGGTCTTGGATACTCCTTTTCGTAAACTGTTGGTCTTATGCGGTGGACACGACTTTGAGTCTCTTCGGCCTTCGGTCTTGGATACTCTTCTTCGTAAACTGTTGGTCTTATGTGGTGGACACGACTTTGAGTCTCTTCAGCCTTTGGTTTTGGATACTCTTCTTCGTAAACTATTGGTCTTATGCGGTGGACACGATTTCGAGGGTCTTGTAATCTGAGATCATATGGAGATTGGCCTCTGACAAAGAGTGTTTGCGGTTGTGCCTTCGTAGATTTGGAGCGGGAAACGCAGATGTATAGGAAACCAGTGATGAAAAGAGCAACTGTAAAGTAGAAAAAGAGGGATTTTTGATATGTGTGATTTATATATAAAAATTGGGGTGGAGCAAGGGGACTGGGAATCCTCACCTGTGTTCTTTCTTCCTGCAAGGAGCCAGAGTATTTTGCTTTTACTTAGCTGCCCCCATTATACGGGGCAGTGTGGCTCTTGTATATAGAAACAATTTTCTATAGAATTTAAATGTGTCATTACTGCTGAAGCTTAAATTATACAAAGATAAATATTTTTAAAAAAGTGCAAGTGGGGTAGCTACGAATGCTGGTTCGATCCTTCTGCGGGGTGTTAGGGATGACACCCAGCTTTAATTCCTCAGCTCTAACATGTCTCAGTCCACCAGTATTAGAGTATGGAGTAATTGTGACAAAACATGGTGCAAATATAGTTCCGGTTTTACGTCACGGACTCCCTTTTTTACCAAGGGCTAGGACGGTTGCCTTCTTGCGAAGGACTTGTTTTGGCATATGTAACCTTACCCTGAGTGCATGCCCTTGCTAACCTCAGACCGTGACGGGGCGCGAACCCTCGACCTGACGCCTCAGAGTCGCGGACGCTATCGCTTGAGCCAAGGTGATGAACTTATTAAAGTGAAGAATGGGTCACCTTTTCTTGGTTTAAATAGCAATAAAAGGAAAAAGAGAATGATTACATTGCATTGAGAGAATTATATTTCATTCTATTTTATATTTATAGTTTTTGTTTATGACTAAAGTTGCATATTTTTTTTTCCTTCGCATTTTATCTTTTTATTTCAGTCTTTTAATTATGAAATTCATTTAGTTGTTTAAAATATTGAAAATTCTCTACAATAATAATAATAATAATTATTATTATTATTATTATTATTATTATTATTATTATTATTATTATTATTGTTGTTGTTGTTATTATTATTATTATTATTATTATTATTATTATTATTATTATTATTATTATTATTATTATTATTATTATTATTATTATTATTATTATTATTATTATTATTATTATTATTATTATTATTATTATTATTATTATTATTATTATTATTATTTACAAACTGGTCATAATAATACGAAATAAAAATGGCAAGCTCAAGTAAATTATATACTAAAAGCAACAAAGTATAAAACAATAACTCATAAAAATCTAGGAATGATATATTTACTCAGTTTCCTAAAAAAAAATGCCATTGTTTGATATGTTTAAGAAAATTACAATTAATAGAATTATTTTTCTTAGTAAAAATTCACTTGAGAGGCTACCGTTGATTTATGAATTTATAGAAATATAATTAATATCATCAATAGATGTGTTATTCTCACTCAGTTAAAGAAAATTACAAAAAGAAAGACTATTAAGTGTTATATTAAAAAGAATGATAATTAGAATCAATACATGATTATGTATTTTTTTAGCTTGTAAAAAAAAAAAGGCCCAAAAGAATCCATAAGATTGTATGTTCGGGAAAAGCAAAACTAACGAAGGTTACCTTTTATAATGGGGACACATGCCAAGAAAAAATTGATGAGGGCAAAAACCTAAAACTCTGTCAAGAATACAGGACAGTTTTCATTTGACCTTATAGAGCACAGGAATAAGTAAAGAAGATATAGGAGATGGCAAGTGGAAGCCTTATCTTACCTCCCAAAGTCAAGAATATAGTGCCGCTAATTGTCAGTGCATCGTTCCTGTTCCAACAGATGGAATAGATCTCGTAATAGGTTCCATATTCAGAGCTGGTGTCACAGGGTGTTTCAGATTTGATCCAGAGGCAGGTGCCTCCAATAATAAACGCCACTGCAGATAACACGAATAATATGATTGGCAGAGTGTTGCCTGCTTCTTGTTGCGTCATCTGAAATGCAAAGGAGGTGAATTTTGGTCTTCTGAACCCAGAGACAAGTACTCCCAATGATTATCTCAGCTGCTGATAACACAACTAAAAGGATAGGCAGATAACATGAATAATATGATTGGCAGAGTGTTGCCTGCTTGTTGGTGCATCATCTGAACTGCAGCGGAGGTGAATTTTGGTCTTCTGAACCCAGAAACAAGTGCTCCCAATGATTATCTAGCTGCTGATAACATAACTAAGAGGATAGGCAGAGTGTTTTCTGGTTCATGTCTCTTCATATGAAATTCAAAGTTGAATTTTGGTCAAGTGAACCCAAAGATTCGTGCTCCCACTAATTATTTCAGCTCCTGATAACACAACTAAAAGGTTAGGCAGAGTGTTTTCTAGTTCATGTCTCTTCATATGAAATTCAAAGATGAATTTTGGTCATCTGAACCCAAAGATTAGCTGCCCCCATTAGGCCTAATTATCCCGGCTTCTGATAACACGACTAAAATGATTAACAGAGTGTTTTCTGGCAGATGTCACGTCATCTGTGATCCAATGTAAGTAAATTCCTCTAATAATAATCCTAGCTGCTGATAACATAACAAAAATTATTAAAAGAGTCCTTTCTGATAGATGTTATCTCATCTGAAATGCAAAGATAGTAAATCCCTACTATTTCTTTGGCAAGCAGTTTGATCTAATTGTTCTTACAGGAAAGAACCTTAAGCGTGTAGCTCCCCGTCTCCTGGTCGGTTTCTCAATTTATTCACTAACTTTATCAATATGCAGTTGAATTAAAAAATTTATTGATTTTTTCTTAATATTTAGTCATACCTTTCCTTTGCTGTAGGAAGCTTCAAAAAAAAAAATTTTCTTGTAATTTCTTCACTGGGCTGTGCGTAAATAGGTCTTTCTTTCTTTTTTTTTTAATTAAGCTTGTAACTACCCGTCTCCTGGTAAGTTTCTCTTTTGATTCACTTACTTGAATTGAAGAAAAAATTAAGTTTCTCGAAGTATTTGGACTTTTTTTTTTTTTTTTTTTTTTTGTAGGTAGCTTCAAATTTTTATTAATTTTTAAGTTACTGTATTAGCCAGAACTTAGACAGTTTTTCTGGACACAACTTTAGGAGTGTTACATATTCACATGTTAGTTTCTTTTATTTACTGTTCTTTCATCTCCTTAGTCCGCGATAGGTCAGTGGTAAAGCGCGCAAGTCGAGAAGTGATAAGCCTGACTTATGCAGGTTCGATCTAGCCGTGGGGCGTTAGGAAGACCATCCATCCTTAATCCCCCTTGTAGCTACAACTTTTCTGTATCAACCCCCATTCGAATGCGACAAATTAAGAGAGAATCCTTATCACTGGGTGGGCAAGTCAGCCCAATTTAGTGCCGACCCCAAGCCCGGATCAGTGGAGAGAGTTGGTGTCGTGAATAGGATCCGGGAAGAAATCACTTACACCATTTTTAATTTCAATTCTATGACAACACCATAGACACAAGTTAGAAATCTATCTTTCATACAGAGATTTTAATTTTTTTTTTCATTGACTATGGTCAATTTATAAGTTGTCTCTATTGTCACGATAAGCCAAAATAGATCAAATATATATATATATATATATATATATATATATATATATATATATATATATATATATATATATATATATATATATATATATATATATATATATATATATATATATATATATTTTTTTTTTTTGTAATTGATAGATTTTTTGTTCTTATTTTCGTTGTTATTTCACGAGCTGTATTTGTTGCTTAGAGCCCAAAGCAAAACCGTGTCTCACCGTAACCGTTCTGTTTGTAATACTGAAGTAGGTATGAGAGAGAGAGAGAGAGAGAGAGAGAGAGAGAGAGAGAGAGAGAGAGAGAGAGAGAGAGAGAGAGAGAGAGAGAGAGAGGAGAGAGAGAGAGAGAGAGAGAGAGAGAGAGAGGCATTGCATGTTATCAAGCGTTACTCTTAGTAACATAACAACAACATACTAAAGGGCATATTATATATATATATATATATATATATATATATATATATATATATATATATATATATATATATATATATATATATATATATATATATATATATATATATATATATATATATATATATATATATATTCGTTACGGTAAATATATTGATACCTTGCTCTGTGTAATTAATAATAATAATAATAACAATAATAATAGTAATGGTATTATTATTATTATTATTTTTTTTTTATTATTATTATTATTATTATTATTATTATTATTATTATTATTATAAAAGAAGACTTAATTAATTGTATAGATCAGTCGCTATAGCGCCTGAATGAGACTCTAATGGTCAGTAGTTCAACTCCAGGGTGCGTGTTCATGTAACCAATGTTAACCCTGTGGGAACAGTGAGTAGATAGTTCTTGATGAGAATTCAAATGGTTATTCATCAGGTTTAGTGGAAAAGCTACTACTACTACTACTACTACTAATAATAATAATAATAATAATAATAATAATAATAATAATAGTAATAATAATAATAATAATAATAATAATAATAATAATAATAATAATAATAATAATAATAATAATAATAATAATAATTTCCCCTGATGGAGGGTACTAGAATACTTCAACAACATCTTTAATATTCATCCTCCTTCACAGCTTTCAAAGGCAAAATATATAGTTTTCTTTTGGACAAGCAGTTACTGCTCACACACTAATCAAACTTAATGTTTAAATGCAATTTCCCTTAACACTAACCAGTGGTAGTACAGTGGTAACGCGCTGGCTTCACATTCACGAGGTCGAAAGATCGGTTCCTGTCCAAGACCGAGAGTTTAAGCTGTTTACTGGCAGGAACTGCTGTGGTTGGACACCACAGTGGGGGGTTAGGGCTTGCCCTGGCTGACGAATACCCATTGTATTGAAATGGAAATAAAGTTTTTTTTTTTTCTTTGATTTCTGAGTTAAGAACTAATTATTTTCATTGTAAGGCATACAAATATGGTGATGATGCCGATAATAACGATCCTGTATCGAGTGTTATTATTACTACTTTATTATTGGCTCAGTCGGTAGCGTCTCCGACTCTGAGGCGTCAGGTCGAGGGTTCGCGCCCCGTCACGGTCTGAGGTTGGCAAAGGCATGCACTCAGCGCAAGGATTACATCTGCCAAAACAAGTCCTTCGCAAGAAGGCAACCGTCCTAGCCCTTGGTTGATAAGGGAGTCCGTGACGTAAAACCGGAACATTGTTAAAATTTTTATTACAGTATGATTATTATTATAATTTTTATATGTATATCTTAACTCAAGGTAATCTTCATTTTACTAGGAATGTTATAGTTCTGTTCACTGTATATAGTACCCTGTTACTTATTAGTTCAATTACATGTCTACTTATAAGTGTACTCTTAGTTTTGTAAAAATAAATAGCCATTGTCAAGTGAAAATAAATGTTTGTGTGTTTTATTACTTCCTCCATGTTTGCCTGCTTGTCGCAAGAGTCGACAAAATTAAGTGTAGCAAGGGGGCTTTGAATCCCCTCCTTTGTATTTTCTCTTTCCAAAGAGTCAGAGTTTTTTGCCTTGACTCAGCCACTCCCCTTGTAAGGGGAAAAAGGTCTCGTGTATATGGATAGATAGAATTATATTAAATATTAAATAGCCTGAACTCCTCAATTAATTTTAGTCAAAAGACAATTTGCCTGCTATTTAAGCTTTTACACACACACACACACACACACACACACACACAAGCTAAGCTTGAAAAAGTTCAAAGACATGCCACGAAACTGGTGCCAGAAATACGCAATCTCAGTAATGATGAGAGGCTGAGGGAATTAGACTTACCATCACTCGAAGCTAGAAGATTGAGGGGGGATATGGTGACAGTCTTTAGAGTCCTTCATGGTTATGATAGAGTGGATAGGGATCGATATTTTGATATGGCAGGCTCTAGAACTAGAGGTCATAGTTTGAAGCTTCGTAAGAAAACTTCTTTGCAGGATGTAAGGAAATACTTTTTCAGTGTAAGAGTAGTTGATAATTGGAATTCGCTAAGCGAGGAGGTTGTTAATGCTATCTCAATCTATAGTTTTAAGGACAGGTATGATAAGTATCACTAAGTAGAAAATGGAACCGACGAGGAGACGGGAAGATACGAGCTTTGGGCTCTTTCCCGTAAGCACAATTAGGTAATCACTCTGTGGCAGGAGTAGAACTTCAAGAGACAGAGAATGAAAGACATCTAGGAGTAAACATACTGGCCGATTTGTCTCCAGAAATACATATAAATGGCATAGTAAGGGCAGCATATGCATTCTTATCAAATGTAAGGGTAGCCTTCAGGCACATGGACAAGGAAATGTTCAGAAATATTTATGTAACCTATGTGAGGCCAAAACTCGAATATGCAGCCCCCTTTTGGAATCTCCACTTGAAAAAGCATATAGCTAAGCTTGAAAAAGTTCAAAGACATGCCGCGAAACTGGTGCCAGAAATACGTAATCTCAGTTATGATAAGAGGCTGAGGGAATTAGACTTACCATCTCTCTGAGCTAGAAGATTGAGGGCGGATATGGTGACAATTTTTAAACTCCTTCATGGTTATGAGAGAGGGGATAGGGATCGGTATTTTGATATTGCTGGCACTAGAACTAGAGGTCATAGTTTGAAGCCTTGTAAGAAAACTTCTTTGCCTGATGTAAGGAAGTACTTTTTGTTTTTTAGTGCAATAGTTATCTGAATAAATAAAAAAAAAAGTAGTTGGTAATTGGAATTCGCTAAGCGAGGAGGTAGTTAGTGCTAACTCAATCCGTAGTTTTAAGGAAAGGTTTGATAAGTATCGCTAAGTACAAAATGGAACCGATCAGATAGGAAATTTTACTTAAATCAATAATCGCAGAGTGCTCTGCTGCTATTGATATATGTAAACCATAATATATTACTCTTAATAAATAATCGCAGAATGCTCCTCTGCCATCAGTCAATTATTACACTATATTTTATTCCTAATTACTTGCTATGATATGATATATACCTGAGCCATTTTTCTCCCTATATGGAGAGTGGCTGAGTCAAGGCAAAATACTCTTGACTCTTTGGGAAGAGAAAATACCCATAAAATATATTATTGTCCTGATGTAATCGTACCCTAACACACACACACACACACACACACACACACACACACACACACACACACACACACACACACACAGCCCCCTTTTGAAAACTCGAATATGCAGCCCCCTTTTGGAATCCGCACTTGAAAAAGCACATAGCTAAGCTTGAAAAAGTTCAAAGACATGCCACGAAACTGGTGCCAGAAATACGCAATCTCGGTTATGATGAGAGGCTGAGGGAATTAGACTTGCCATCACTCGAAGCTAGAAGAGTAAGGGGGGATATGGTGACAGTCTTTAAATTCCTTCATGGTTATGATAGAGTGGATAGGGATCGATATTTCGATATGGCTGGCTCTAGAACTAGAGGTCATAGTTTGAAGCTTCGTAAAGAAAACTTCTTTGTAGGATGTAAGGAAATACTTTTTCAGTGTAAGAGTAGTTGATAATTGGAATTCGCTAAGTGAGGAGGTAGTTATTGCTATCTCAATCCATAGTTTTAAGGACAGGTACGATAAGTATCACCAATTCTAAAATGGAACCGATCAGGAGACGGGAAGATACGAGCTTTGGGCTCTTTCCCGTAAACACAATTAGGTAATCACAATTAGGTAATCACACTAACACACACACACTGAAAATGAGAGAGATCTAGGAGTAAACATACTGGCAGATTTGTCTCCAGAAATACATATAAAATGCATAGTAAGGGCAGGATATGCATTCTTATCAAATGTAAGGGTAGCCTTCACGCACATAGACAAGGAAATGTTCAGAAATATTTATGTAACCTATGTGAGGCCAAAACTCGAATATGCAGCCCCCTTTTGGAAGCCGCACTTGAAAAAGCATATAGCTAAGCTTGGAAAAGTTCAAAGACATGCCACGAAACTGGTGCCAGAAATATGCAATCTCAGTTATGATAAGAGGCTGAGGGAATTAGACTTACCATCACTCGAAGCTAGAAGATTGAGGGGGGATATGGTGACAGTCTTTAAATTCCTTCATGGTTATGATAGAGTGGATAGGGATCGATATTTTGATATGGCTGGCACTAGAACTAGAGGTCATAGTTTGAAACATCGTAAGAAAATTTCTTTGCCGGATATAAGGAAGTACTTTTTTTTTTTTTTTAATGTAAGAGTAGTTGGTAATTGGAATTCGCTAAGCGAGGAGGTAATTAATGCTAACTCAATCCGTAGTTTTAAGGACAGGTATGATAAGTATCATTAAGTACAAAATGGAACCGATCAGAGAGGAAATTTTACTTAAATCAATAATCGCAGAGTGCTCTTCTGCCATTAATACATGTAAACCATAATATATTACTCTTAATTAATAATCGCAGAGTGCTTTTCAGCCATCAGTCAATTAATCCACTATATTTTATTCCTAATTACTTACTGTGATATATATACCTGAGCCATTTTTCTCTTTATATGGAGAGTGGCTTAGTCAAGGCAAAATACTCTTGACTCTTTGGGAAGAGAAAATACCAATAAAATATATTTTATTGTCCTGATGTAATCGTACCCTAACACACACACACTTATATATATATATATATATATATATATATATATATATATATATATATATATATATATATATATATATATATATATATATATATATATATATATATATATATATATATATATATATATATATATATATATATATATATATATATATATATATTACTTATTAATTTCGTTAAGATTGGTACCTCTTAATCCATTTTAAATTTCCCTTGTGAGGCAGGTTTTTCTCCATCTTTTCGTGCGTTCTTATTTACTAGCTGTATCTCTTGTCATTGTACTTTTTTCCTTTTTTTTCTACGGAATTTAACCTGGATGCCCTTAAAGTCGCCCCACAGTGGATTCGAATGCGGGTCCATCATCACCTGAACTGAGCACTCTATCGGTTACGCTACGGCCGTCCTTGCGTAATGAATTTATAAGTAGTCTATTTCGGATTTATATCGATATAAATCACTCAAAATTGGGTCAATAATAGAACAGTATACCAATGTCGTTGCCGTTTTCGATTTTCCACCCACGGATGGGTGGAGCGGGTCACTGAGGACCCATAGGGTGGTCGCCAGCTGTCACAGGCCCCAACCCCCACCAGTCACACATTTTAAATATTATATAAAAAAAAAACTAAAGTATTATGTAATTGCTTTATTGAAATTATATTATTGTGAGTGATGTAAGAGTCTACAGGGAAAACTTGCAATTTCAAGGTAAAACACATATCATGAATCAATAAATTTTTTTACCATTCGTATTTTCTCAAACATTCAGGTTTTGAGACTGGTACGGTGGCTGGATCGGAGAGAGAATCAGAAACTCTTTTGGTCTGTATTGTTTAGTTTTGTTTCGATGGCATTGTTACTTAAAAAAAAAAGTCTCCCATCTTGCTAGTCATCATTGTTCTTTTAAAACTCTTTCCCGTGAGCGCAGTTAGTAGGAGAGGCTGTCCCTCTCATTTCTGCCTCATTTTTTTTTTCCTCCCATATCTTCCCACTCTGTCTCCCCCCTTTTCCAGTGATGACCCCGTCATTAATTAACCCCTCCTCCTTTCCTATCCCATCCTAATAATGATTCAGCACAATTGGATAAGCATTAAAGGAAGGAAGAAAAGTGCCAGCAGTAACCTGGTCCCAGGAGGTTAAAAGAGTGCCTATGACACCATGAGCTCTCCCATTTCCACTTTGACCACTTCAGTTCTTTTTCCCAAGCACTTTTGCATATTAGAGAAGAATAAGTATGTTTTGAAATTTCATTTTATATTCAGAGATATGACATACTCTCAGCTGGGGACCACAGTCGTATAGTGGTAGTATGCTTGACTCCATTTTATTTTTCTTTCTCTCACCAGCACTTGAAAAAATCCATCCTTCAGGCTATGGACTCATTTACATTTACTGTTTCCTCACTTAGCGAATTCCAGTTATCAGCTATTCTTACGATGAAAAGATATGATTTACATCTTGTCAAGAAGTGTTCTTGCAAAGTTCCAGATAAAGACCTTTTTCATGCTTTGAGGGACTGTAAGTCTGACCCTTTCAGCCTTTTCTCAAAGCTCGTTGAGATTAGAAGATTGCTAAAATCCTCCCACCAGCCTGCTGGCTAGTACCGTGGTAACGCTCTGGCTTCGCATTCACGAGGTCGAAAGATCGGTTCCCGTCCAAGACCGAGAGTTTAAGCTGTTTACTGGCAGGAACTGCTGTAGTTGGACACCACAGTGGGGCTTGGGGCTTGCCCTGGCTGACGAATACCCATTGTATTGAAATGGAAATAAAGTTTGTTTGTTTGTTTGTTTTTGTTTGCTTGGATCAACCACGGGGTTTGTGGGGGATTTTCTGCCCCCAGGCCTCAAAGCTGCAGTTGACTTACCAACACTTGTTTTTTCTCAATAATGAGATACAAATTTGGAGACATAAAGATATTAACCATTTCCACAAAAATCTCGAACTAATATATAGAAATTATACCCTCTTGTTCCGTCCTAGGATTGAATATCAATAGCAAATTGCATTTAAGATGTCAATGAATTTATTTAGCAATAATTGAAAATATTGTTGCTATTTATATTAGAACCCAAGTACTAGTATACTGAACCCAGAAAAAAGACACTAGCTTTGGATGAAGGTAAAGCTAGCACATATACAGTGGTAACACGCTGGCCTCGCATTCGCGAGGTCGATAGATCGGTTCCCGCTCAGGACCGAGAGTTTAAGCTGTTTACTGGGAAGGTTACTTGCTGTGGATGGGCACCACAGTGGGGGGGGGGCTTGCCTTGGCTGACGTTCTGAGGAGCATCTCAGATGGATATCGGAACTGAAACACCGGCAAACTTTAACTTTAACATATTAGTAAATCAGCAAGAGGGTTTGCCCCTCTCTATTTGTCTCTTTATTTGATTTTTGTACTTTTCCCTCCAATCCCTTCCCATCCTGTTCCCCCCTCTTTTTTTCAGTGATGACACCCTGAATAGGGCTAAGAGAGTCCACTTGATCCCATCACTCTTCTTCCCCCTCCTATCCCATCCCATCCTATTCATTCATTCATTCTTGCATATGCAGACTCATATTTGAAAAATGGGAAGTAAGACGGACTTAACCTAACCTAACCTGCATAGGGTAATTTTTTTCTTTTGACTTGTATCTATTAAATAGGCATTCCGTAGCTGTGCCTAAACAAGGCAGTTTTTGCACAATTACGAGGTTTTTTAATTATGGTGGACTGAAAAGTCAGAAGAAACATTGGTGTTTCTGATTCTTGTTGCAGTTGACATCCCACTCAAGGCGGTGACGGGTAATATTGGGCCCGATTGAAAGAACCTTAAATACTTCTTAACTTCACATCTAAAATATTTTGTAATATGAAATTGCATAAATAATAATAATTATAAAATTTTTATTAAAATATCTAAGATATTATTTAAAAAATTTCATAAAATGAAAAACTTGTTGCAATTATTGCATAATATATTAATATCTTTTCAAATTTGAATTAGTGTAAATTCAAAAATACAAAAGAGGAAGTTTATTAAAGAACAAATGAATAAAAAGTTTTGCCGGATAAATAATCCGATAACAATTTTCAACATATAAGGTTTTGATATGTGGAATCTTGAATAATTCTGTTTGCCAAATGAGGAGAAACATTGACTACTTTGCCAAGGGATGAATTCAAAGAAGCATCCTCCACAAGGACTATACTGGACGACCAAAAGAACTCTACATTAGGGTCTCACCACTGCAAGATGAGGAGAAATTGAGGAAGCCATCGACACCAAAAACCTCGTTGACACCCCCTTCACCCTGATCGAGCTGTTGAAAGTGAGCAAGAGCTCTAAGAACACAGCCCCGGGGACAGAGTCATGTATCGATTATTCAGAGTATGGGACCCCTGAGGGAGTTAGCTCTACTCTCACTAATAAACTGCATATACGCCCAAAAAGTTAGACCTGCTTTATGGAACAAGGTGGGTGTTCAGCCCATCCCTTGACCTAAGCATCCAGATAACCCACGCCCTATATCCCTCTTAAGCTGCTTGAGCAAAACAGCAGAAAAGATGGTACTGAACAGGCTTTGCTGGAAGTGCCCACCCTCCCATGAGAATATATTTGCCTACCACCCAGGCTTAGGCACTTCAGAATGCATAGCATCCGTTCTATCAGTCATAAATAACTACCATAGTTTTGTTATCTTTGACCTAGAAACTTCATTTGAACTTGCCAGTGTTCTGGCAATACTCTCTGCTCTAGTTGACAAGCAGATCAAATGAAACCTTCTTTCTTAAATCTACACTACAGCACTCTGGTTATATTACAAGGGCAGTACTTTACCTACAAACTTCATGAAAATGTGACCATCAGAGGTGATCCTGCATGGATCAACCATAGTGTTTGTTTTGGTGAAGTTCTTGTGACACGAGGCCTGACAGCTGCAGGTGGTTTTCCACCACTTCTTCCCAGTTACCAGATACAAATTAGGAGACTTAAAAATGAATTATTATTTGGAAAAAAATTTCTAATATATACAAATTATACTCTTTTGTCAATAATATTATTTAGGCAATAACTGAATAAATAATTATTATAATATTAACACCCAAATACTATAATTTGGGTGTATTACCCACGAAAGGAGGAATGGTGGCGCCCTTTATGAATTAAGACCTGAATTTTTTCAGCTATGAAGAAAAGGTTATTTGAGCCTAAAAGTCAAGCTCAAATTGCAACCTAACTTAATCCAATCCAACCTAACCTAACTTTTCTTTGATGATGGTAAAAGGCAGGTACAAATTCTTCAGGTTATCCAAAATTTATAATTAGTGACCTCATTTTTTGAATGAATTTAGGTAAGCTTAAAAAGGCCAGCTAAGGCTGCCAGTTTAGTAGCGTTTTGAAAGGCCTATGCCTCTGTATATAATTCAATAAATATTAGAAAATAATTATTTTAATAAATAAAAATATAATAATAATACATTTTAGCAGTGGTTTTAAAAGGCCTATACCGAAGTAAATAATACAATAAATATAATAACATGTCTTGCTCAGGCAGCTTCAGGGGGAGATAGGGTGTGGGTTATCTGGATCTTTTGGCTTAGAAATGGGCTGAATACCTGCCCTGTTCCATGAAGCTGATCTGACTCTTGATTAGCATCAAGAGTCATGTGATTCTGTCTGCACCATGGACTGTGTTCTAGGAGCTCTTGCTCACTTTCTGCAGCTCGGTTAGAGTGAATGGGGCATCTGCTTGATCTTTGGTGTTGATAACCTCTTCTACTTCATCCCATCTTGCAACGGTGAGACCCTGAAGAGTTGTTCTGGTTGCAATGGGGAGCTGGTGGGTGTTATCCTTCCCCGTGAATTTGGTTGAGAGTTCTTCAGCTACCCTGCTGGAGCCCCTGTCTGGAATTGTTATAGGGATCTTCCTAAAGCGAAGGAGTTGATATTCCTCCACATTTGGCCCACAGAGGTGTGAGCATCTATGGTGTGACACCACTCAAGCCATTTTTTCCTCTTAATTTCTCTTGACTCTTCATGGACATGTTCTTTGACTACCTGGAGAGCACGGTAGGAGTCTTCAATGTGACAATTCCTGTGCATTTTTCAGACGACGTTGAACTGGTGATTGAGTTCTTTGACTCTTATCACAGTAATACCACCTGTCACGATGATTAGCGTGATATGGTTTGCAGAGAGAAATAGATGAATCAGCTGTGACTTGCAAGGCATTAACTAGCTCAGCCTCAGCTTGGTCAATATCTCCATGTGGTGTATAAACTAAATACCATTTGCTGAGCTGCTTTTGGAATTAGCCCCATTTGGCCTTCTTGAAATTCCATGGAGGAGGAGGAGCAGAGAATTGGAAAATTTCAGGAATTGGCAGCTTGAGGTAGATCCCTTTGTGGTTACTCTTAACCAGGGGGTGAACTCTCCAAATGGCGTCTGTTTTAGGGAGTTGGAAACGAAGGTGTGATCCAGTATTCCACCTCTGTCGTGAGTTGGCTCATGGTTGTTGAGCAAGGTGATGTCTTTTTGGTCGTCCAGCAGACTCTTGATGTGTCTGCCTGCCACACAGGGGTGCTCATAGCTGAATCTTGGATGGTGTGCATTAAAGCCGCCTCCTATTACCAAGTCATGATGGCTGCCTAAACCAAAGAGGGCAAACAGGACTAAGTCACTATTGTGCTGTCTGTAGGTGTTGTAAATAGCTATGCAGCTCCCTGTAGTTTAATGTTAACAACGAGGACGTGGATACCTCTGCCGCCAAAGACAGGTTGCGTGATTTCTTTGGCCAGCATGTTTTCTTGATAAAGGTGGCGCTTCCTCTATTTTCCCCCAGAGTCCAGTGCTGGTAAACTCCCTGGTATTTGGAGACTTTAGGAATATATTGATCCGTACATAGGGTTTCTTGAACCATGATGATATCGATATTGTCAGCCCTGGCAATGCCATCCAGGTGTCGGAGTTTTTGTCTCAAACCCTGGGCATTCCAGTGAAGGATCCCGAGATTAGGCATCATGATGATTTGAAAAGTCGAGGTGGAGGGGGTAGCGGCTGTTAAGGCTTGCGGTGGTTCATGGAGACGAGGGCTTGGGCAATGATGCTATGAGAAATTTCTGTGACTTGATTGGAGGTGTCTCATGGAGAGGCATTGGCAGTGAAGAGTCTAACGGCTGATTGAATAGCCTGAGTAATGAGGCTGGTGATGTCTTCAACTGTGAAGAGGGGTTGAGGACTAGGAATAGGTTGGGATGAGAAGGCAGAGGAAGGTATTGGGAGAGGCTGTTGAGAGGGAGTGGGAGTGCGGGTGTTAAGTCTGGAGTCCCGGGGCCTGGTGTGGATAGGAGGACTGTGAGTGGTGGTAGCTGTAGTCTGAGCGTTGCGAGAGGTGGTGTTGTGTGTCTGAGAGTTGTGTGAGGAGGTGGTTGGAGTCTGTGTTGGGGTAGGAGGTGTAGTCCGTGTGTCAGGGGCCGAGTTAGTGTTGTGTGATGGGTGTTGAGTAGAGTAGTTGTGTCTAGGTGGGGCAGGAGGGAATCTGTGCCAGGGATTGGAGGTGGGAGGAGGAGCAATAGTGGAGGTAGTGGTGGTTCGGTTAGCGGCAGGAGAAGAGGAAGGGAATCTCTGAGGAATCCTCTCAAGCCTTTCAGGACAGCGATTATTCCATGTGTGGTGGCATCCCTGGCAGTTAGGGCACTTGGCCACTGTCTCTTCATTGGCCTTTTTATTTAATGAGGCAACTGTAGGTGGCATACCCCCTGCTGCAGATAGCACATCTGTGGGAAATGGCTGGTGTTCCAGTGATGGCCAAACCGTTGGTAGCGGAAGCATCTCATGGGTTTAGGGTTATATTCACTGAGATGGAATTTGCCCCAGATGCCCAGGTTCACTTGGGCTGGAGGTGGACCACAGATGTGGACCAAGACTTGCTTTGAAGGGACCGTTTTGCCCTTAAATCTTGGAGGAGCATTGCGAGGCAGAGGTGATGTATGACTGCTTGGTCAATAGATCTTTTTATCAAGCAGTGGGAAGTTAACGAGGATGAAATTCTTTGTTTTTTGGTCTGGTGTCATCTCGGCCAGGTGAAGAGAGTTGAGGTTATGGATTTATTCTGCAGCTACAGTGGAGGATGGGTGGATGATAAATTCACCCTGTACATTGGGTTTGACGGTGAAGCCAAACTCAATGAGCTGGTCTTCCAGCTCTCTTAGGAGAGTGTCGGCCTCTGCAGTGGAGGGGGCCTGAACATTGAATTTAGAGATTGGCTCTCTAACGGTGGCGGGCCTCTGGGTTAGGGTGAAGCTGGAGCAGCAGCGCTCTCCTGCCTGTTGCCAGAAGCCATCCTTTGCCTCATATTCCCCACAAGCGTCCACTTCTCCTGGGGGGGCCAAGCTCCATTCCCCATCCAGGGGGGAGCAGGATGGTCGGAGGAGAGCATGACTAAAACCTAGTCATGTATATCCACACACCTTCACTGAGCACTATATTTTGTCACTTGCACTGAGCACTATTTTTCGTCACTTGCACTGAGCACTTTATAAAATATATTGATATAATATATAGGCCTCTACCGCTATGAAGCGCTTATGAACACTGAGGATACACAAACGAGGTTGGATAAAAAGCTTATAAAAATGCCTAAAAAGGTGACCATAGAACGCACAGCATATGCGCGTTGGTTAGCACAGAAAAAAAAATCTTAAATGGAATTTATCACTTAGGTTAACACATAAATAAAAAAAAAACTAAAACTGAAATTTATCACTGAGCTCTAGATTAATGAATGCTTAATACAGTTAGTACTGTTCACAAAACAGAACCTGGAAAAAAGGAGAGAATTAACAAGGTTTTATAGCACAAAAATGCACCTGAGAAGAGACGTGAACAAACATCGTTAAACCTGATTTTTCTTATTTAACTCGCAAAAGAGAGAGAAAAAAGGGTAAAAAGTGTCAAGTTTTGCTTTACAAGAATGTCCTACTATTCTGATTTTACTCATTTAATAGAGAGAGACAGAGAGAGAGAGAAACTGGAAATGGGAATGTTTTCCTTTCGTTATTAACTTTCTAAGGGAAAGGAATAGAGGAGGAGATTCAGTCAATCTAGCAGGAGACGACTTCAAACTGCTGGCTTCTAGCTTGTGGCCGGGCACGATAGGGGAGGAGAGGAGGACTCTTTTTTTTCTTTGATGTTCTCCCTTGAGGGTGAGCGGACCTTCCCTTGTGGCCCGGAGGTGGGGTAAGATTTTGTTGATTGTAGGTGGTATTCGTTCTTGCGGGTGAATGGGCTTTCCTATTTGGTGAGGAGGTGGGGTGAAATCTTGTTATTGTTGGTGGTATTCACTCTTGAGGGTGATCGGACACTCCTATTTTGGCCCGCAGGTGAGGTTGTGCAAAACTGTAAAGATAATGGAAAGCATAAGTGTTAAGTTGAGGATTATTAGTTTATATCAAACAACTTAAATGAATTCCTGCTTTGGAGGTGAGAGAGAGTTATTACATGGTTATCTTGGTGGAGGGTATTGACTGATGATATTTAGTAGACTGTTCATGTAGTTGTTTGTTGCTAGTCTGATTATGGAGCTAGCAACATGAAGGGCATTTGGATCTTCGCTGGATGTTGCGGGGGCACCAGTTTTACGTTGAATTTCTGAAAAGGAATCACATTGGAGGATGTAATGGAACAGTGGATGTGGTGAGGCTAACTGGCAAAAGGTGCATTCCCTGATGATATCATCCACTATTCGCCAGGTGCACTTGTACTCAAGTCTCAGATGGTACAATTGACCGCCGTGCTTCGTCGAGGGTTCTTAGGCAGGGTGATTCGCTGAAGATCTGCGGTGACTTTGTACCACCAGGTGGAGGGGGAGAACATGTCTGTGCACAGGTTGTGTTTAGTTATTAAGGCGTTAAGGAGTGACTTGGTGGCTTTATTTTTATCTGTTGAATCCCAGGAGGCAGAGATATTTGGATTTCTGCTCTGAGAGTGGCTTGTTTGGCGTCTTGATCGGCTTTCTCATTTCTCTTGATACCAACATGGCTGGGAATCCAGGCAAGAGTTATGGCTTTTCCAAGGCTGGTCGTCCTGTGGTAGTGGCTGAGGATGGTGGTGATGATACATACATTGTTTCTGAGGAGTGGCTTCTTGATGGCCTGTAAGGCGCCGTTAGAGTCGGAGAGAATTAGGGCATGGTCAGCTCCTTGCTGGATGAAGAAGTCGAGGGCGTTGGCTATGGCAACAAGCTCAGTCTGGAGCGATGAGCAGGAGTTTGACAGTCTCCAGGATAGGACGTGGTGTCCAGTGGTGAAGGCGGCAGCTGAGGCTCCAGTTTCTTGATTTACTGAACCGTCAGTGTAGTAGACTTGAGAGCTTGGCCTGCTCCAGCTCTAAATTTTGTCCTTGTATATGTTTTTAAGGACAAGCGGGTTTACCAAGCTTTTGGGGTTGTCAGGGAGCTCGATCTTTATGTCGAGTGGTTGGTCATTCCATGGGGGTGGGCATCTGTATTCAGGAAGCGGAGTGTCCTGTATCTTGGCTAGGATGCTCTCCCTTACTGGCAGTGCTTGCAGGCTAGCACAGACCTAGGCTGCCCAGGTCCTAGGATGGTGGTTGGGGTGGCAATTGAGGGCTAGATGGAGATTTGTGCCAGCGAGGCATTCATGCTGGGCAGTGGTGGTTTTGGCCACAAAGAGGGTCAGTCTTTGCTGAGCTCTAAGTTTGAGTGGACTGAGTCCCGATTCTATCTGGATGTTTTCTCTCTAGGTCCACATAGAGGCTCCTAGCATGGTATGTATGGCGTTGTTTTGAATTACTTCTATCTTGTCCCACTGTTGGTCTGTTAGTAGCCAGAGTGTGGGACAAGCTTAGTCTATGAGGCTGCGTATGGCTTGTACATAGAAGCTTCTGAGGACATTAAATGATGCACCATCGTAGAGGCCCGACATCCAACGAAGGACCGCTTATCGCTGGCTGCACTTGTCGCACAAGTGTTGAATTTCAGGTCCAAAGGTTAGTCTGTGGTCGATGATTACACCCAGGTATTGGTGCTTGGTAACCCAGTTCACAGGCTCATTACCTATGACCAGATTAGTGTCTGGTCTCCACTGGTGGATGGGAAGGGCCTTGGTTTTGCGGGCATTGATTTTAACTCCGAGGGAGATGGAGGCTTGGTGAATCTTGGTGAGGCAGCACTGTGTCTTGTTAGAGCTTCTGTCGCCTATTGTGACAAGGGCAAAGTCATCTGCATAGTTGAAGAGTTTGGCTCCATGTGGTAGTACGATGTCCATGAGTTTTTCCATGAGACAATTAAAGAGGAAGGGGCTAAGGATTCCACCTTGGAGGGTCCCATTCTCGTGGTTTTTGTAGGTGGAGTAGTGCCCATCTTCTTTGACTCGTGCACTACGGTTTTGTAGACTCTGCTTGATCCTTGAGAGAAGGTTACCTTTGATCTGCTTTGAAACGAGAGCTGAGAGTATTGCCGGCACATTGGCTAGTTCAAAGGCCTTCTCTAGGTCTAGAAAAACGTTGTATCCACGGCAGTTGTTGATAAATGATAGCATGGAGGCTATGCATTCTGAGGTGCCTAAGCCAGGCTGGTAGGCAAACATGTTTTCTGGAAAGGGTGGGCATTTCCAGCGGACTCTGTTAAGTACCATCTTTTCTTCCGTCTTGCTCAGGCAGCTTCGGAGGGAGATGGGGCGAGGGTTGTCAGGGTCCTGTGGTTTTAGGATGGGCTGAATGTTTGCTCTGTTCCATGAGCCTGGTCTGATTCTTCGTGTGTATGTCGAATTGATCAGAGAGAGCAGAGCAAGCTCCTCTTGGGGCCCCATATTTTGAATCATTGTGTATGTGATTCTATCAGAACCTGGGGCTGTGTTCTTAGAGCTTTTGCTTACTCCTAGTAGCTCAGTCAGAGAGAATGGGGCACCTGTTTCGTCTTCAGTGTTGATGGTCTCTTCTATTTCTTCCCATCTTGCAATGGTGAGGTCCTGAAGAGTTGTTCTGGTGGTGATGGGGAGCTGGTTGGAGCTTGCTCTATCCGCGAATTTGACGGAGAGTTCTTCTGCTGCCCTGCTAGGATCCCTGTGGGGGATGATTTTCGGAGGTTTTCCTTTAGCAAAGGAGTTAATGCTCCTCCACATCTGGCCCACAGAGGTGTGAGCATCTAGGGTGGAACACCACTAGCCATATTTTCCTCTTAATGTTGCGTGTCTCTTCATGGACATGTTCTTTGACTGCCTGGAGAGTGCGGTAGGAGTCTTCAGTGTGACGTTTCCTGTGCATTTTCCGTATGACGTTGAGCCGGTGATTGAGTTCTTTAACTCTGTCACAGTAGTACCATCTGCCCGATGAGTGGTGTGTTGTGGTTTGCAGAGGGGGATGGAGGAGTTTGCTGTAGCTTGCAGGGCACTGACTAGCTCGGCCTCTGCTTGGTCGATGTTTTCGGATGGTGTGTAGGTTGAAAACCAATTGCTGAGGGGCTTCTGGAATCGGCCCCAGTCGGCCTTCTTGAAATTCCATCGAGAAGGAGGAGCAGGGATTTGGAAGATTTCAGGAATTGGCATCGTGAGAGACTCCTGACAGTTACTGGAGCGTCCACTCTAGGCACTCACGGGTCATATTGGACCCAATGGAGAGAACTTCAAATACTTCTTAACTTTAAAGCAAATATTATTTGCGATATGAAAGAGCATAAATAATATGATTATTTACTTTTTGTCAATATTTTAAGACTCAAAATAATTTGATAAAATTTGCAGGAATTGTTGCAATTATTGCATGACATTTTACTATCTTCTTATTATTAAAACAGAGTATATACAATAATCCGAAAAAAGCTCTACAAATATATTTTTTTGATACAAAAAAAGTTTTTGCTGGATAAATCCGTTATATAATGCTTAGAATATAAGGTTTTGATACATGGACATTTCTGAATATTTTTCATCAAGGTCTCCTCATATACATGACATTTTTTTTTTCTTACAAGGGGAGTAGCTGGGTCATGTCAAAGTACTACTCTTTGGGAAGAAATACAGAGGAGGGGATTCCCGTCCTCTCCTTCCACCCTATTTAGTTTATATACTGCCCATTTTTTCTTACAGGGGAGTAGCTGAGTCAAGTCAAGGTACTACCCTTGGGAAGAAAAAATCCAGAGGAGGAGATCCCAGTCCTCTCATTCCAACCCATTTAATCTACTCTTACAACACGCAGGGGAATTCGGAGGTGGCATTTTAGCCCCTTTAGTCAACACAGTACTTATACTATATATAATACTATAGGCTTAGAACTTCAGTCAACTTTCAAAACTAAAGGCTAGCATTGTAATTGCAAACTTTACTTCAACAACCATGTATACATTGACTTGCAACTTAGTAGGCCAGGAAAACATTAAAATTGAAACATGTGTTTTTAGTGCCCAGTCCCATTGAGGGAAGATTTTTTTTTTTTTTTTTAGCTTTAAAAGAATGTTTCACTATTCCGATTTTACTCCTTGAAGAGAGAGAGGGAGAGAAAAAATGGAAATGGGAACGTTTTCCTTTCGTTCTCAATTTTCCAAGGGAAAGGATTAGAGGAGGAGATTCAGTTAATCGAGCAGGAGAAGACCACTTCAAAGTGCTGGCTTCTAGCTTGTGGCTTGGCACGAGAGGGGAAGAGAGGAAGCCCTCAGACAGCTACTGGAGTGGGAACCTGACTGCAAACATTGGCGTTTCTGATTGTTGTTGCAGTTATTCCACTAGGCACTTATGGGTCATATTGGACCCAATAGAGATAACTTCATATATTTCTTAACTTCAAAGCAAATATTATTTGCAATATAAAGGAGCATAAATAATATGATTATTTTTTTTTGTTATTAATATTTTAAGACCCTATTAAAATAATTTGATAAAATGCAGGAATTGTTTCAATTATTGCATAACATTTTACTATCTTCTTATTATTAAAATATAGTAAATACAATTATCCGAAAAACGCTCAAAGTATATGATTTTATTGATAAAAGTTTTTGCTGGATAAATCCGATATAAAATGCTTAGAACATAAGGTTTTCATACATGGACATTTCTGATTAATTTTCATCAAGGTCTGTTTATATACATGACCCATTTTTTTTTCTTACAAGGGTAGTAGCTGAGTCAAGTCAAAGTACCTGTACTACTCTTTGGGAAGAAAAAATAAAGAGGAGGGGATTCCCAGTCCTCTCGTTCCACCCCATTTAGTTTATATACATGACCCATTTTTATTTCATACAAGGGGAGTAGCTGAGTCAAGTCAAAGTACTACTCTTTGAGATTAAAAAATACAGAAGAGGGGATTCCAAGTCCTCTTCTTCCAACCCATTTAGTCTACTCTTACAACACGCAGGGGAATTTGGAGGTGGTATTTTAGCCCCCTTAGTCAACACAGTACTTATGCTATATAAAATTTTGTAGGCTTAGAACTTCAGTCTTAACTTTCAAAACTAAAGGCTAGCATTGTAATTGCAAACTTTACTTCAACAACCATGTAAACACTGACTTGCAACTTAGTAGGCCAGGAAAACATTAAAATTGAAACATATGTTTTTAGTACCCAGGCCCATTAAGGGAAGATTTTTTTTTTTTTTTTTTTTTTTTTTTTGCTTTAAAAGAATGTTCCACTATTCCGATTTTACTCCTTGAAGAGAGAGAGGGAGAGAAAAAATGGAAATGGGAACGTTTTCCTTTCGTTATCAATTTTCCAAGGGAAAGGAATAGAGGAGGAGATCCAGTTAATCCAGCAGGAGAAGACCACTTCAAAGTGCTGGCTTCTAGCTTGTGGCTTGGCACGAGAGGGGAGGAGAGGAAGCCCTCAGACAGCTACTGGAGTGGGAACCTGACTGCAAACATTGGCGTTTCTGATTGTTGTTGCAGTTATTCCACTAGGCACTTATGGGTCATATTGGACCCAATAGAGATAACTTCATATATTTCTTAACTTCAAAGCAAATATTATTTGCAATATAAAGGAGCATAAATAATATGATTATTTATTTTTGTTATTAATATTTTAAGACCCTATTAAAATAATTTGATAAAATGCAGGAATTATTGCATAACATTTTACTATCTTCTTATTATTAAAATATAGTAAATACAATTATCCGAAAAAAACTCAAGGTATATGATTTTATTGATAAAAGTTCTTGCTGGATAAATCCGATATAAAATGCTTAGAACATAAGGTTTGCATACATGGACATTTCTGATTAATTTTCATCAAGGTCTGTTTATATACATGACCCATTTTTTTTTTCTTACAAGGGTAGTAGCTGAGTCAAGTCAAAGTACCTGTACTACTCTTTGGGAAGAAAAAATAAAGAGGAGGGGATTCCCAGTCCTCTCGTTCCACCCCATTTAGTTTATATACATGACCCATTTTTATTTCATACAAGGGGAGTAGCTGAGTCAAGTCAAAGTACTACTCTTTGAGATTAAAAAATACAGAAGAGGGGATTCCAAGTCCTCTTCTTCCAACCCATTTAGTCTACTCTTACAACACGCAGGGGAATTTGGAGGTGGTATTTTAGCCCCCTTAGTCAACACAGTACTTATGCTATATAAAATTTTGTAGGCTTAGAACTTCAGTCTTAACTTTCAAAACTAAAGGCTAGCATTGTAATTGCAAACTTTACTTCAACAACCATGTAAACACTGACTTGCAACTTAGTAGGCCAGGAAAACATTAAAATTGAAACATATGTTTTTAGTACCCAGGCCCATTAAGGGAAGATTTTTTTTTTTTTTTTTTTTTTTTTTTGCTTTAAAAGAATGTTCCACTATTCCGATTTTACTCCTTGAAGAGAGAGAGGGAGAGAAAAAATGGAAATGGGAACGTTTTCCTTTCGTTATCAATTTTCCAAGGGAAAGGAATAGAGGAGGAGATCCAGTTAATCCAGCAGGAGAAGACCACTTCAAAGTGCTGGCTTCTAGCTTGTGGCTTGGCACGAGAGGGGAGGAGAGGAAGCCCTCAGACAGCTACTGGAGTGGGAACCTGACTGCAAACATTGGCGTTTCTGATTGTTGTTGCAGTTATTCCACTAGGCACTTATGGGTCATATTGGACCCAATAGAGATAACTTCATATATTTCTTAACTTCAAAGCAAATATTACTTGCAATATAAAGGAGCATAATTAATATGATTATTTATTTTTGTTATTAATATTTTAAGACCCTATTAAAATAATTTGATAAAATGCAGGAATTGTTTCAATTATTGCATAACATTTTACTATCTTCTTATTATTAAAATATAGTAAATACAATTATCCGAAAAAAGCTCAAAGTATATGATTTTATTGATAAAACAAATAAAAGTTTTTGCTGGATAAATCCGATATAAAATGCTTAGAACATAAGGTTTTCATACATGGATATTTCTGATTAATTTTCATCAAGGTCTGTTTACATACATGACCCATTTTTTTTTTCTTACAAGGGTAGTAGCTGAGTCAAGTCAAAGTACCTGTACTACTCTTTGGGAAGAAAAAATAAAGAGGAGGGGATTCCCAGTCCTCTCGTTCCACCCCATTTAGTTTATATACATGACCCATTTTTATTTCATACAAGGGGAGTAGCTGAGTCAAGTCAAAGTACTACTCTTTGAGATTAAAAAATACAGAAGAGGGGATTCCAAGTCCTCTTCTTCCAACCCATTTAGTCTACTCTTACAACACGCAGGGGAATTTGGAGGTGGTATTTTAGCCCCCTTAGTCAACACAGTACTTATGCTATATAAAATTTTGTAGGCTTAGAACTTCAGTCTTAACTTTCAAAACTAAAGGCTAGCATTGTAATTGCAAACTTTACTTCAACAACCATGTAAACACTGACTTGCAACTTAGTAGGCCAGGAAAACATTAAAATTGAAACATATGTTTTTAGTACCCAGGCCCATTAAGGGAAGATTTTTTTTTTTTTTTTTTTTTTTTTTGCTTTAAAAGAATGTTCCACTATTCCGAATTTACTCCTTGAAGAGAGAGAGGGAGAGAAAAAATGGAAATGGGAACGTTTTCCTTTCGTTATCAATTTTCCAAGGGAAAGGAATAGAGGAGGAGATCCAGTTAATCCAGCAGGAGAAGACCACTTCAAAGTGCTGGCTTCTAGCTTGTGGCTTGGCACGAAAGGGGAGGAGAGGAGGCCCTCAGACAGCTACTGAAGTGGGAACCTGACTACAAACATTGGCGTTTCTGATTGTTGTTGCAGTTATTCCACTAGGCACTTATGGGTCATATTGGACCCAATAGAGATAACTTCATATATTTCTTAACTTCAAAGCAAATATTATTTGCAATATAAAGGAACATAAATAATATGATTATTTATTTTTGTTATCAATATTTTAAGACCCTATTAAAATAATTTGATAAAATGCAGGAATTGTTTCAATTATTGCATAACATTTTACTATCTTCTTATTATTAAAATATAGTAAATACAATTATCCGAAAAAAGCTTTAGATGCATTATTTTATTGATAAAAGTTTTTGCTGGATAAATCCGATATAAAATGCTTAGAACATAAGGTTTTCATACTTGGACATTTTTGATTAATTTTCATCAAGGTCTGTTTATATTCATAACCCATTTTTTTTTCTTACAAGTTGAGTAGCTGAGTCAAGTCAAAGTACCTGTACTACTCTTTGGGAAGAAAAATAAAGAGGAGGGATTCCCAGTCCTCTCGTTCCACCCCATTTAGTTTATATACATGGCCCATTTTTATTTCTTACAAGAGGAGTAGCTGAGTCAAAGTACTACTCTTTGAGAAGAAAAAATACAGAGGAGGGGATTCCAAGTCCTCTCGTTCCAACCCATTTAGTCGACTCTTACAACACGCAGGGGAATTTGGAGGTGGTATTTTAGCCCCCTTAGTCAACACAGTACTTATGCTATATAAAATTTTGTAGGCTTAGAACTTCAGTCTTAACTTTCAAAACTAAAGGCTAGCATTGTAATTGCAAACTTTACTTCAACAACCATGTAAACACTGACTTGCAACTTAGTAGGCCAGGAAAACATTAAAATTGAAACATATGTTTTTAGTACCCAGGCCCATTAAGGGAAGATTTTTTTTTTTTTTTTTTTTTTTTTTTTGCTTTAAAAGAATGTTCCACTATTCCGAATTTACTCCTTGAAGAGAGAGAGGGAGAGAAAAAATGGAAATGGGAACGTTTTCCTTTCGTTATCAATTTTCCAAGGGAAAGGAATAGAGGAGGAGATCCAGTTAATCCAGCAGGAGAAGACCACTTCAAAGTGCTGGCTTCTAGCTTGTGGCTTGGCACGAAAGGGGAGGAGAGGAGGCCCTCAGACAGCTACTGAAGTGGGAACCTGACTACAAACATTGGCGTTTCTGATTGTTGTTGCAGTTATTCCACTAGGCACTTATGGGTCATATTGGACCCAATAGAGATAACTTCATATATTTCTTAACTTCAAAGCAAATATTATTTGCAATATAAAGGAACATAAATAATATGATTATTTATTTTTGTTATCAATATTTTAAGACCCTATTAAAATAATTTGATAAAATGCAGGAATTGTTTCAATTATTGCATAACATTTTACTATCTTCTTATTATTAAAATATAGTAAATACAATTATCCGAAAAAAGCTTTAGATGCATTATTTTATTGATAAAAGTTTTTGCTGGATAAATCCGATATAAAATGCTTAGAACATAAGGCTTTCATACTTGGACATTTTTGATTAATTTTCATCAAGGTCTGTTTATATTCATAACCCATTTTTTTTTCTTACAAGTTGAGTAGCTGAGTCAAGTCAAAGTACCTGTACTACTCTTTGGGAAGAAAAATAAAGAGGAGGGATTCCCAGTCCTCTCGTTCCACCCCATTTAGTTTATATACATGGCCCATTTTTATTTCTTACAAGAGGAGTAGCTGAGTCAAAGTACTACTCTTTGAGAAGAAAAAATACAGAGGAGGGGATTCCAAGTCCTCTCGTTCCAACCCATTTAGTCGACTCTTACAACACGCAGGGGAATTTGGAGGTGGTATTTTAGCCCCCTTAGTCAACACAGTACTTATGCTATATAAAATTTTGTAGGCTTAGAACTTCAGTCTTAACTTTCAAAACTAAAGGCTAGCATTGTAATTGCAAACTTTACTTCAACAACCATGTAAACACTGACTTGCAACTTAGTAGGCCAGGAAAACATTAAAATTGAAACATATGTTTTTAGTACCCAGGCCCATTGAGGGAAGATTTTTTTTTTTCGCTTTAAAAGAATGTTCCACTATTCCGATTTTACTCCTTGAAGAGAGAGAGGGAGAGAAAAAATGGAAATGGGGACGTTTTCCTTTCGTTATCAATTTTCCAAGGGAAAGGAATAGAGGAGGAGATCCAGTTAATCCAGCAGGAGAAGACCACTTCAAAGTGCTGGCTTCTAGCTTGTGGCTTGGCACGAAAGGGGAGGAGAGGAGGCCCTCAGACAGCTACTGAAGTGGGAACCTGACTACAAACATTGGCGTTTCTGATTGTTGTTGCAGTTATTCCACTAGGCACTTATGGGTCATATTGGACCCAATAGAGATAACTTCATATATTTCTTAACTTCAAAGCAAATATTATTTGCAATATAAAGGAGCATAAATAATATGATTATTTATTTTTGTTATCAATATTTTAAGACCCTATTAAAATAATTTGATAAAATGCAGGAATTGTTGCAATTATTGCATAACATTTTACTATCTTCTTATTATTAAAATATAGTAAATACAATTATCCGAAAAAAGCTTGAGATGCATTATTTTATTGATAAAAGTTTTTGCTGGATAAATCCGATATAAAATGCTTAGAACATAAGGTTTTCATACTTGGACATTTTTGATTAATTTTCATCAAGGTCTGTTTATATTCATAACCCATTTTTTTTTCTTACAAATTGAGTAGCTGAGTCAAGTCAAAGTACCTGTACTACTCTTTGGGAAGAAAAATAAAGAGGAGGGATTCCCAGTCCTCTCGTTCCACCCCATTTAGTTTATATACATGGCCCATTTTTATTTCTTACAAGAGGAGTAGCTGAGTCAAAGTACTACTCTTTGAGAAGAAAAAATACAGAGGAGGGGATTCCAAGTCCTCTTCTTCCAACCCATTTAGTCGACTCTTACAACACGCAGGGGAATTTGGAGGTGGTATTTTAGCCCCCTTAGTCAACACAGTACTTATGCTATATAAAATTTTGTAGGCTTAGAACTTCAGTCTTAACTTTCAAAACTAAAGGCTAGCATTGTAATTGCAAACTTTACTTCAACAACCATGTAAACACTGACTTGCAACTTAGTAGGCCAGGAAAACATTAAAATTGAAACATATGTTTTTAGTACCCAGGCCCATTGAGGGAAGATTTTTTTTTTTTTTTCGCTTTAAAAGAATGTTCCACTATTCCGATTTTACTCCTTGAAGAGAGAGAGGGAGAGAAAAAATGGAAATGGGAACGTTTTCCTTTCGTTATCAATTTTCCAAGGGAAAGGAATAGAGGAGGAGATCCAGTTAATAGAGCAGGAGGAGACAACTTCAAACTGTTGGCTTCTAACTTGTGGCTTGGCATGAGAGGGGAGGAGAGGAGGACCTTTTTTTTTTTCTTTGATGATCTCCCTTGAGGGTGAGCGGACCTTCCCTTGTGGCCCGCAGGTGGGGAGAGGAGGCCCTTTTTTTCTTGAATGTTCTCCCTTGAGGGTGTGCGGACCTTCCCCACCTGGCCCGCAGGTGGGGTAAGATTTTTTGGAATGTAGGTGGTGTGGAGGATTTCCTGTGTGTTATTACCCTTCGATCTTATAACCCCCTAAATTCGGAAATCCTGACACGGCTTCAGTAGAGGCCTACCACGATCTCAAAATTAAATCCTCTACCAATAAAATATAATTAATATTACATGCATAAACATACATGCAAATATTTTATATGGGGGTTTATGAACTGCTGATATGTGAATATTTAAATAAACTCTCCTCACCTTAAATTAAAACGTCCTCATACAGAATAATACATTTTCTAACATACATTCTACCTACGAGTGTTCAATTAAATGAGCTCATTCTGTCCCTCACACGTAGTTATAAATATTGTTAGAAATACAATGAATCTGTACTCATCTGTCTGGACAACCCTGATGTCGTCAGCAATCACGGGACTCCGAATCAAAAACGTATCTTCTGATCCACAGATCTCTATCACGTTCTTCTACTTGAGTGTCTCGTAATGTCTCACGAGAGCAACTAATTACTCTTTAACAAACTTATAAGTACTGTCAACAAACACAGTAAAAATGAGTGCCTCGTAGCATCTCACGAGTACAACTAATTACTCTTTAACAAACTTATAAGTACTGTCAACAAACACAGTAAAAATGAGTGCCTCGTAGCATCTCACGACGGCAACTAATTATTTGTAAGAAAGTCCCACAAACTCCTCTAGTTTGTCGGGGTCCTTGGTACTAGGACTAAGTTGAGTTATGACTTGCTTACAATAGTTCTTTGTTCAACGAGGCGATGCAATAAGCGTTATCAAGGAGGTGAAGGGTTAATGGCTAAAATCCATTAGTGACTAACATTCCTTTCTCCAAGTCTTCTACAGCCAGCCTCCCTAATAAACTACACATTATACATACAAATATACGTGTATACATGATAGAAATTAAAAAGTACACATACTAAGTCAAAAAGTATGCATTCATGCACATACATTACAATAAACGAAACTATATGCAAAACAACACTTACATAATGTACGTAGAAATAAACTGTCTTGAAATATATTCAAGACATCCTGGGCCCCTCCAAAAAGGAAAAAATGGAGGGTCTCCCCATCAGTACTACAATTTATCATCAATGATTAAGCGTGCCCACAATTCTTTAACCCTTTGGGCAGCTTGACGTTCATATCTTTCATAATTTGATGATTCCTCTTCATATGCTTCAGACAACAGATATTCCCATGAGAGCTTTTCAGACCAATCTCTCTGAATAAGAATTTTCCCTCTTCTTAGTAAGGGTGATATTAGACCTAAGGGGTCCAAAACTATACCCACCAGTGACAGAAGTTTCTGTTTTGTCGGCACTTCATCTCTAGCCTTCAGACCTTTCAATGACAACTTGTCTGTATTTATATTCCAGATTAAACTAAAGATTGATCCGTTAGGAGATCTAGATTCTTTAGAAAGTCGCTGATCCAGTACCCTTTGAGGTCTTGCATTGTTGGAATTCAATGCTTGCAGTGATATTTTGGCCTTTTCCCACTCTACATCTGCCGTATTGCATATATCATACTGTTTCTCTTCACTGGTACAAGCATCCAACAAATTACCCACATGAACATTCTCCAATATTTCCTCCAACTGTTCTATTAGAGACTTCATTTGTCCAAAGGCACTCTGAAAATTGTGTAGGAGAGGAGTGTGGATAGGCTTCAAGGGAACAGAATCTGTAAAACTTCTAAGTGTAGTTTTATCTTCGTAATGCACTTCTTGCTTTACTCCAATACTCTCTGGCTCCCACATCTTATTAACAGGCTCTATGGCCTTCTCAATCAACAGCTTATTAACAGGCTCTATGGCCTCTTCAATCAACAACTTATTAACAGGCTCTATGGCCTCTTCACTCAACAACTTATTAACTGGTCTTTTGGCCTCATCAATCAACTCTTGTGTTGTAGTAGGCAATAACTGTGTTCCTACTCGCATAACAAGTTGGTTTTGTACACTACTGGACCCATGTTGAGTATCACGAGGAATATGGCCATACAACATGACACCACCTGGTGTTTCCATCAAAGTATAGACATCCCACTTGTTAATACCACTAACAAACTGACTAAAATGTAAGGCACCAATAACAATGCCAATGTTGTCAAGTACATCACTATCAATATCTTCATCGGCCAACTTGTGACCATTAGACTTTAACACATTTGCAGCCTTTGCTAGTCCTGGAGTGTGGATGCTAATTACCATGTCATCAACTACGAGTAATTTAACTCTGGCTCTTCTTTTCCCCAATTTGATAACTACATTTACAACAGGAAAACTTCCTTTCTTTGTCTCAGAACGAAATGCATCAATACCAAGAGACATTTCATCTACTGGGGTTAATTTAAGCCTTTCAGCTAATTCCCTAGTTATAAAGGAACACTGGGAACCTGTATCAAAGAATAACCTAGTATTTACCCAAAGATTTCCCTTTGAGCTGCTTATTTTTCCACTTGCAGTAGGCAGAGCACATGAAGGTAAACTCGGCTTCACCATTTGCCTCTGTACTGCCTTTATAGTCATCACACCAACATGTTTCTTGTCCTTTTCGGAGTCAGAATGTTCTGGCTCATTGCTTGACTCATCTATATTTGAACCATTTTCTGACTGTTCATTCAGAAATGTAGGTTCTTCAAACCTTCTACGAAATTTTGACTCTTGTTCATAACACAAGGCTGCATGATGACCATTTTTCTTACACTTCTTACAGTTTAACTGAGTGTAACATTCATTTGCATAATGCCCTGACTGAGTACATCTCAGACATTTGTTATTGTTTCTCAATTTGTCTCTGCGTTCGTTTATACTAACTACTTTATTACACTGTTCAGACTTATGACCTTGCCAACCACAGAATACACATTCTGTTTTACTATTTACTACCTTTGCAGTAGCACCATAACTACCCACATTCTTTTTATAGGACTGGGTCTCATCTCCCTGGGAGGTTTGGGTCTCTCCCTTTGTGTTATCTTTAGTGAAGTTGCCTTCTATATAATATACATATTTTCCCAGTTCCTTCAAGAGGGTTTCATATGTAGGATATTTTGTGTCTATTTTCATGCTAATCCAGTTCTCAACATCTGGCAATTTCATCATCACGAGTTCTGAAAACACCCAATCAGTGTTCTCCATGTCTCTATAATTTTTCAGACTTCGAGTAATGGCTTCTACTTCCTGCTTGAACTTAGAAAGTGATGAATAATTAGAACAGGGAGTTGGTATTTTTACCAATTTCCTCATTAAATTTCGTACAATCCTGTCCTTGCTGGCATAAACAGCTTGCAGCTGTTGAATGCATTCATCATAACTCTCACTAGCAACAGGATATCCCTTTATGGTGTCTTTTGCATCTCCTTTAAGGGCATTTCTTAAGATGGTAAACTTTGTCATAGTTGCCATAGAAGTGCTATGTACTAAACTATCAAACGTGTCCCAAAGCTCGTTCCATTCATCATAGTTTCCAGAGAACTGTGGTATTTTTACTTCAGGAAATTTCGGTGTGGGTTGCCCACTGGGGAGGCTTGAACTCTCGGAACTAGGAGCCCTAGTACTCTTCATAGTTCCTAACTTACGAATCCGTTCTAGGACAGCTAAGCTAATATTATTTACTGTTTCAGCTAGACTGTCATGTTCTGTATCCTCCTCTTCAGAATCCCTTTTAAGGGGCTTATACTCGACATATTCTTCATACTTCCTATCATATCTTCCGAATCTATCTGTTAGCGTATGATGACATCTTTCTAAATAATTAACAACAAGTGTCTCATCATCTTTGGCAAGTTCTGTTTGACACTGAACACAATCACGTTGAATCAATTCCCGAAGGCGTTTTAATGCCTCAGGTTTAACCGACATATTGAGAAAGCAAATAGAACATAAAACAACAAACAAATAGTTGATGCAATTTTATCAGCAAAGAATCCACGATCTTCTTTATGCATCCACAATGCAACAAACAATCACTCTGTAAAGAGTATCAAAGGACAATCTTCCAAATCTCAAGATAATAACATACAGTTATTTAATTCCGTCAATTATGGCGCCAATCCTCAAAGTGTAAAACACACTTTTCATCAGTTAAACGACACTGTTAAGTCAGCAACAGTAAATGGAAAGTGTAATGCAAACCACACTGTTCCTCAAACGACACTGTGCACCTAGCAGTAGGTGGGTCACTACCTTCTGTTTATTTACGTAAACAAAGGAATCAATACGACATTCTAGATATCGTTAAATGGGAAATATGTAAACACACAAATCCCTAAAAACCACTGTTCACCCAGCCGAAATTGGGTACTAATATCCAAATTACTTAATGGACGCTTTACTACGAAAGTATATTTCGTTTCAACAGATAGAGAAATGCTTTATCCACGTGGGAAAGGGATTATCTTACTTATTTCAACAACCACTTATATTTCAAAGTTATATTTGCAATATTCATGCAAATACATGCAATTATCCTCCCTGTTTTCGCTGAAATGTGGACGATTTTAACCATAGAGTTTTACACTAACTTCTTACAAGGTGGGAGCTTATCTAAAATGTACACTATTTTCACCATTACCACACCAATTCTCATCCGGTTCGAAGGACCAAAAGCTGTGGAGGATATCCTGTGTGTTATTACCCTTCGATCTTATAACCCCCTAAATTCGGAAATCCTGACACGGCTTCAGTAGAGGCCTACCACGATCTCAAAATTAAATCCTCTACCAATAAAATATAATTAATATTACATGCATAAACATACATGCAAATATTTTATATGGGGGTTTATGAACTGCTGATATGTGAATATTTAAATAAACTCTCCTCACCTTAAATTAAAACTTCCTCATACAGAATAATACATTTTCTAACATACATTCTACCTACGAGTGTTCAATTAAATGAGCTCATTCTGTCCCTCACACGTAGTTATAAATATTGTTAGAAATACAATGAATCTGTACTCATCTGTCCGGACAACCCTGATGTCGTCAGCAATCACGGGACTCCGAATCAAAAACGTATCTTCTGATCCACAGATCTCTATCACGTTCTTCTACTTGAGTGTCTCGTAATGTCTCACGAGAGCAACTAATTACTCTTTAACAAACTTATAAGTACTGTCAACAAACACAGTAAAAATGAGTGCCTCGTAGCATCTCACGAGTACAACTAATTACTCTTTAACAAACTTATAAGTACTGTCAACAAACACAGTAAAAATGAGTGCCTCGTAGCATCTCACGACGGCAACTAATTATTTGTAAGAAAGTCCCACAAACTCCTCTAGTTTGTCGGGGTCCTTGGTACTAGGAGTAAGTTGAGTTATGACTTGCTTACAACAGTTCTTTGTTCAACGAGGCGATGCAATAAGCGTTATCATGGAGGTGAGGGGTTAATGGCTAAAATCCATTAGTGACTAACATTCCTTTCTCCAAGTCTTCTACAGCCAGCCTCCCTAATAAACTACACATTATACATACGAATATACGTGTATACATGATAGAAATTAAAAAGTACACATACTAAGTCAAAAGGTATGCATTCATGCACATACATTACAATAAACGAAACTATATGCAAAACAACACTTACATAATGTACGTAGAAATAAACTGTCTTGAAATATATTCAAGACAGGTGGTATTCGCTCTTGCAGGCGAATGGGCTTTTCTATTTGGTGAGGAGGTGGCGTAGAATCTTGATATTGTTGGTGATCGGAGTTCCTATTTTGGCCCGCAGGTGAGGTTGTGCAAAACTGTAAAGATAATGGAGAGCATAAGTATTCAGTTGAGGATTATTAGCTTACATCAAACAATTTAAATGAATTTCTGTTTTGGGGGTGAGAGAGAGTTTTACATGGTTATCTTGGTGAAGGGTATTGACTGATTATATTTAGTAGACTGTTCATGTAGTTGTTTGTTTCTAGTCTGATAATGGAGCTAGCAACATGAAGGGCATTTGGATCTTCGCTGGATGTTGCGTGGGCACCAGTTTTCCGTCGAATTTCTGAAAAGGAATCACATTCAAGGATGTAATGGAGCAGTGGATGTGGTGAGGCTACCTGGCAAAAGGTGCATTCCCTGATTATATCATCCACTATTCGCCAGGTGCACTTGTACCCGAGTCTCAGACGGTACACATTGACCTCCGTGCTTCGTCGAGGTTTCTTAGGCAGGGTGAAACGCTGAAGATCAGTGGTGGCTTTGTACCACCAGGTGGAGAGGGAGCCAATGTCTGTACACAGGTTGTGTTTAGTTATTAAGGCGTTAAGGAGTGACTTGGTGGCTTTATTTTTTATCTGTTGCATCCCAGGAGACAGAGATATTTGGATTTCTGCTCTGAGAGTGGCTTGATCGGCTTCCTCATTTCCCTTAATGCCGATGTGGCTGGGAATCCAGGCAAGAGTGATGGCTTTTGCAAGGCTGGTTGTCCTGTGGTAGTGGCTGAGGATGATGGTGATGATGCGTACATTGTCTCTGAGGAGTGGCTTCTTGATGGCCTGTAAGGCGCCTTTAGAGTCAGAGAGAATTAGGGCATGGTCAGCTCCTTGCTGGTTGAAAAAGTCGAGGGCGTTGGCTATGGCAACAAGCTCAGTCTGGAGCGATGAGCAGGAGTTTGAGAGTCTCCAGGATAGGACGTGGTTTCCAGTGGTGAAGGCGGTGGCTGAGGCTCCAGTTTCTTGATTTACTGAACCATCAGTATAGTAGACTTGAGAGTTTGGCCTGCTCCAGCTCTAAATTTTGTCCTTGTATATGTTTTTAAGGACAAGCGGGTTTACCAAGCTTTTGGGGTTGTCAGGGAGCTCGATCTTTATGTCGAGTGGCTAGTCATTCCATGGGGGTGGGCATTTGTATTCAATAAGCGGTGTGTCCTGTATCTTGGCTAGGATGCTCTCCCTGACTGGCAGTGCTTGCAGGCTAGCACAGACCTTGACTGCCCAGGTTCTAGGATGGTGGTTGGGGTGGCGATTGAGGGCTAGATGGAGATTTGTGCCAGCTAGGCATTTATGTTGGGCAGTGGTGGTTTTGGCCACAAGGAGGGTCAGTCTTTGCTGAGCTCTGAGTTTGAGTGGCATGAGTCCTGATTCCATCTGGATGTTTTCTCTCTTGGTCCACATTGGGGCTCCTAGCATGGTACGTATGGCGTTGTTTTGAATTACTTCTATCTTGTCCCACTGTTGGTCTGTTAGTAGCCAGAGTGTGGGACAAGCATAGTCTATGAGGCTGCGTATGGCTTGTGCATAGAAGCTTCTGAGGACATTAAATGATGCACCATCGTAGAGACCCGACATCCGACGAAGGACCGCTTGTCGCTGGCTGCACTTGTCGCGCAAGTGTTGAATTTCGGGTCCAAAGGTTAGTCTGTGGTCAATGATTACGCCCAGGTATTGGTGTTTGGTAACCCAGTCCACAGGCTCATTACCTATGACCAGATTAGTGTCTGGTCTCCACTGGTGGATGGGAAGAGCCTTGGTTTTGCGGGCATTGATTTTAACTCCAAGGGAGATGGAGGCTTGGTGAATCTTGGTGAGGCAGCACTGTGTCTTGTTAGAGCTTCTGTCTCCTATTGTGACAAGGGCAAAGTCATCCGCATAGTTGAAGAGTTTGGCTCCATGTGGTAGTGCGATGTCCATGAGTTTTTCCATGAGACAATTAAAGAGGAAGGGGCTAAGGATTCCACCTTGAGGGGTCCCATTTTCGTGGTTTTTGTAGGTGGAGTAGTGCCCATCTTCTTTGACTCGTGCACTATGGTTTTGTAGACTCTGCTTGATCCATGAGAGAAGGTTACCTTTGATCTGCTTTGATACGAGAGCTGAGAGTATTGCCGGCACATTGGCTAGTTCAAAGGCCTTCTCTAGGTCTAGAAAAACGATGTATCCACGGCAGTTGTTGATAAATAATAGCATGGAAGCTATGCATTCTGAGGTGCCTAAGCCAGGCTGGTAGGCAAACATGTTTTCTGGGAATGGTGGGCATTTCCATCGGACTCTGTTAAGTACCATCTTTTCTGCCATCTTGCTCAGGCAGCTTAGGAGGGAGATGGGGCTAGGGTTGTCAGGGTCCTGTGGTTTTGGGATGGGTTGAATGTCTGCTCTGTTCCATGAGGCTGGTCTGATTCTTCTTGTGTATGTCGAATTGATCAGAGAGAGCAGAGCAAGCTCCCCTTGGGGCCCCATATTTTGAATCATTGTATATGTGATTCTATCGGCACCTGGGGCTGTGTTCTTAGAGCTTTTGCTTACTCTTAGTAGCTCAGTCAGAGAGAATGGAGCATCTGTTTCGTCTTCAGTGTTGATGGCCTCTTCTATTTTTTCCCATCTTGCAGTGGTGAGGTCCTGAAGAGTTGTTCTGGTGGTGATGGGGAGCTGGTTGGAGCTTGCTCTATCCGCGAATTTGACGGAGAGTTCTTCTGCTGCCCTGCTAAGATACCTGTGGGGGATGATTTTAGGAGGTTTTCCTTTAGCAAAGGAGTTAATGCTCCTCCACATCTGGCCCACAGAGGTGTGAGCATCTAGGGTGGAACACCACTCTAACCATATTTTCCTCTTAATGTTGCGTGTCTCTTCATGGACATGTTCTTTGATTGCCTGGAGAGTGCGGTAGGAGTCTTCAGTGCGACGTTTCCTGTGCATTTCCGAATGACGCTGAGCCGGTGAATGAGTTCTTTAACTCTGTCACAGTAGTACCATCTGCCTGATGAGTGGTGTGTTGTGGTTTGCAGAGGGGGATGGAGGAGTTTGCTGCAGCTTGCAGGGCATTGACTAGCTCGGCCTCTGCTTGGTCGATGTCTTGAGATGGTATGTAGGCTGAAAACCAATTGCTGAGGTGCTCCTGGAATCGGCCCCAGTCGGCCTTCTTGAAATTCAATCGAGGGGGTGGAGCAGGGATTTGGAAGATTTCAGGAATTGGCAGCATGAGATGGATCCCATGGTGGTGGCTTGTGACCAGGGGATGAACTCTCCATGTGGCATCCTGCTTTAGGGAATTGGAGACAAAGGTGAGGTCCAGTATTCCACCTCTGTCATGTGTTGGCTCTTGATTGTTGAGAAGGGAGACATCTTCTTGGTCATCCAGCAGGCTCATGATGTGTCTGCCTGCAGCACAGGGGCGCTCATACCTGAATCTTGGATGGTGCGCATTGAAGTCAACTCCTATTACCAAGTCACGATGACTAGCTAGCCCAAGGAGGGTAGTCAGGTCTAACCCACCATCCTGTGGTCTGTAAATGTTGTACAGATCTATGCAGCTGCCCTGAAGTTGGATGTTAACAGCGAGGACTTGGATATCTTTGCCGCAGTGGACCGGTCGGATTATTTCCTTGGCTAATTGGCTTTTCCTGATGAAGGTGGCGCTGCCTCTGTTCTCCCCTGGAGACCAGTGCTGGTAGAATCCTTTGTATCCTGAGAGTTTTGGAGTGTATTGCTCTGTGCACAGGGTTTCTTGAACCATGATGACATCAATGTTGTCAGTCTTGGCAATGCCTTCAAGATGTTGTACCTTGTGTCTGAGACCCTGGGCGTTCCAGTGTAGGATCCCGAGATTAGACATCTTGATGATTTAAGGAGGTGGAGGTGGTAGGAGTGGTGGGTTGTTGAGACTGGTGGTGGGTTCTGGAGACGAGGGCGTCGGCGACAACGGAGTGGTCTACTTCGACGACTTGATTGTAGGCATCTTGGGTAGTGGCTCTTGTATTGAGGAGTCGGATGGCTGCCTGTATGGCTTGAATAAGAAGGTTGGTGAGCTCGTTTACTGTGAAGAGGGTTTGCTATTGGGAAGAGGAGGCAGAGGAAGGTGTCTGGATAGGCTGATTAGGTATGGGGGTATGGGATCTAAGTCTAGGGTCCCAGGACCTGGTGTGGTGAGCAGGTATGTGTGTGGTCTGAGTGTTCTGAGTGTTGCGTGTGACTGTATTGTGTGTTTGAGTGTTGCATGGGGTGAAGGTGTTGGTGTGAGTGCTGCGTGTGGGGATGGTAGGGTTGTGAGTGTTGTTTTGGGGGGATGGTAGGAGTGTGAGTGTTGTGTGATGGGGTGGATGGAGTTGGTGTAGGGGTGGAAACTGTACGAGGTGTGATCCGTGTTAGGAGCTGGGTTGGTGTTGTGTGGTGGGTTTTGGGTGGGGAGGTTAGGTGTGAGTGGGGCAGGAGGGGGCATTTGCCAAGGATTGGAGGTGGGGGTAGGAGCAGGGGTGATGTTGGGGTGATGCTCTTTGAGGAATCCTCTTCAGCCTTTCTGGGCAGCGGTTGTTCCATGCGTGATGGTTTCCTTTGCAGTTTGGGCACTTGGCAACTGTTGCTTCTTTGGCCTTGAATTTGTTAAGGCAGCGGTTGGTGGAATGTCTCCCACTGCAAATTCCACATCTCTCTGGGAAATGGCAAGTATTTCTGTGGTGCCAAATCTCTGACACGGGAAACAGCTCAGTGGTTCTGGGGTGTAGTCTCTTATAAGAACATAAGAACATAAGAATAGAGGACACTGCAACATGCCTACTGGCACACACGAGGCAGCTCCATTTTTGAATTGTATTTTCAGCATGTCTAACCTATTCTATTCTACTCTACTTATTTATACTATTTTTCTTTTTATGATTTTTCTAATAAGCACTAACCTATTCATACCCACCCTACCTCTGTCATATGTCTATCTAATCTACATTTGAAGGTGTCTAAGGTATTGGCATTTACTATCATACTAGGAAGCTTGTTCCATGCATCAGCTACTCTATTACCAAACCAATTTTTACCAATTTCCCTTCTGAACCTAAATTTATCAAGCTTAAATCCATTATTACGAGTTCTGGTTTGATCATGAATTTTTAAAACTTTATTAATATCTCCCTTGTTAATCCCTTTAAACCATTTATACACTTCAATCATATCCCCCCTAACTCTTCGCCTCTCTAGAGAATGTAGATTAAGTTTTTTTAATCTGTCCTCATATGGTAGATTTCTGATATTGTGTATCATCTTGGTCATTCTTCGCTGCACTCTCTCCAAGGATTCAATTTCCATTCTATAATAGGGTGACCAGAATTGCACAGCATAATCTAAATGGGGCCTAACTAATGCAAGATAGAGCTGCAAAATAACTTTTCCGTCCTATTGCTAACACTTCTTGAGATAAATCCTAAAATTCTGTTTGCTTTATTTCTGACTGCTGAGCATTGTTCTCTTGGCTTAAGACTACTACTCACAAGAACTCCCAAATCCCTTTCACACTGAGAACTCATGATTTCATGGTTATTTAGCTTATAACTAGTATTGTCTTTTATAGTACCCATTTTAATTACTTTACATTTTTCAACATTAAATTTAATTTGCCATTTGTCCGACCATTCAGATAATCTATTTAGATCTTCCTGTAAAGCATGAATGTTTTCTTTTCCATTTATAATTCTACCTATTTTAGTGTCGTCTGCGAATTTACTTAGGTTACTACTGATATCCGAATCCAGATCATTTAGATATACGATGAATAACAGGGGACCCAGTACCGGGCCTTGTGGTACCCCGCTAGTAACCGAGCCCCACTCCGATTTCTCTCCATTTATGCAAACTCTCTGTTTTCTGTCTTTTAACCATTGTTTGATCCATCTGAGAACAGCTCCTCCTATACCATGAGCGTCCAGTTTTTTACTAATCTATTGTGAGGAACTCTATCAAAAGCTTTGCTAAAATCTAGATATATTGTATCATATTCTTTGCCACAATCTACTGCCTCGTAAACTTCTGAATAAAAAGACAGTAAGTTTGTAAGGCACGAAAAACCCTTAAGAAACCCGTGTTGTGAAAGTTTTATCAGTCTGTGTAATTCTAGATGTGCCCTTATTTTAGTTGCAATTATGGATTCTAGAATCTTACCCACTGTTGACATTAAACTTACCAGCCTATAATTATTCTTTTTCACTCGTTCTCCTTTTTTAAATATTGGTACCACATCTGCCAGTTTCCACTCCATGGGTACCGATCCTAATTTTATTGAATTATTAAATAATGCAGTTAGTGGACAACTAAGCTCTTCCTTGCATTCCTTTAATATTCTAGCATATATTCCATCAGGTCCCGGAGATTTATGAGCCTTTAATTTATCTATTTCTTTTATTACCTCCTCTCTCGTAATATTTATTGAAGTAAGTATATTATCGGGACTGTCTCTGTAAATGGATTCTACTTCCGGAATATTTTCCAAGTTTTCATTGGTAAATACAGATAAGAAATAATCATTTAAACATGTACACATCACTTAGTAGTAACCTAAGTAAATTCGCAGACGACACTAAAATAGGTAGGACTATAAATGGAAAAGAAGACATTCATGTTTTACAGGAAGATCTAAATAGATTATCTGAATGGTCGGACAAATGGCAAATGGAATTTAATGTTGAAAAATGTAAAGTAGTTAAAATGGGTACTATAAAAGACAATACTAGTTATAAGCTAAATAACCATGAAATCATGAGTTCTCAGTGTGAAAGGGATTTGGGAGTTCTTGTGAGTAGTAGTCTTAACCCAAGAGAGCAATGCACAGCAGTCAGAAATAAAGCAAACAGAATTTTAGGATTTATCTCAAGAAGCGTCAGCAATAGGACGGAAAAAGTTATTTTGCAGCTCTATCTTGCATTAGTTAGGCCCCATTTAGATTATGCTGTGCAATTCTGGTCACCCTATTATAGAATGGAAATTGAATCCTTGGAGAGAGTGCAGCGAAGAATGACCAAGATGATACACAATATCAGAAATCTACCATATGAGGACAGATTAAAAAAACTTAATCTACATTCTCTAGAGAGGCGAAGAGTTAGGGGGGATATGATTGAAGTGTATAAATGGTTTAAAGGGATTAACAAGGGAGATATTAATAAAGTTTTAAAAATTCATGATCAAACCAGAACTCGTAATAATGGATTTAAGCTTGATAAATTTAGGTTCAGAAGGGAAATTGGTAAAAATTGGTTTGGTAATAGAGTAGCTGATGCATGGAACAAGCTTCCTAGTATGATAGTAAATGCCAATACCTTAGACACCTTCAAATGTAGATTAGATAGACATATGACAGAGGTAGGGTGGGTATGAATAGGTTAGTGCTTATTAGAAAAATCATAAAAAGAAAAATAGAATAAATAAGTAGAGTAGAATAGAATAGGTTAGACATGCTGAAAATACAATTAAAAAATGGAGCTGCCTCGTGTGATTACCTAATTGTGTTTACGGGAAAGAGCCCAAAGCTCGTATCTTCCCGTCTCCTCATCGGTTCCATTTTATACTTAGTGATACTTATCATACCTGTCCTTAAACCTATGGATTGAGATAGCATTAACTACCTCCTCGCTTAGCCAATTCCAATTATCAACTACTCTTACACTGAAAAAGTATTTCCTTACATCCTGCGAAGAAGTTTTCTTACGAAGCTTCAAACTGTGACCTCTAGTTCTAGAGCCAGCCATATCAAAATATCGATCCCTATCCACTCTATCATAACCATGAAGGAATTTAAAGACTGTCACCATATCCCCCCTCACTCTTCTAGCTTCCAGTGATGGTAAGTCTAATTCCCTCAGCCTCTCATCATAACTGAGATTGCGTATTTCTGGCACCAGTTTCGTGGCATGTCTTTGAACTTTTTCAAGCTTAGCTATGTGCTTTTTCAAGTGCGGATTCCAAAAGGGGGCTGCATATTCGAGTTTTGGCCTCACATAGGTTACATATATATTTCTGAACATTTCCTTGTCCATGTGCCTGAAGGCTACCCTTACATTTGATAAAAATGCATATGCTGCCCTTACTATGCCATTTATATGTATTTCTGGAGACAAATCTGCCAGTATGTTTATTCCTAGATCTCTCATTTTCTGTCTCTTGAAGTTGTACTCCAGCCACAGAGTAGTCAAGCTTGGGCCTTCTTGCACTTGTACCCATTCTCATTACCTTACATTTTGAAGTATTGAATTTCATTAGCCACTTTTCTGACCACTCATGCAGATTATTTAGATCCTCCTGAAGTTCTCTACCATTGTTCTCGTTTTTTACTTTCTTCACAATCTTTGCATCATCTGCAAACATATTCATGAATGAATTTACAGACTCTGGTAGGTCATTTACATATACAAGGAACAAAAGTGGCCCTAAAACTGAACCCTGTGGAACTCCACTACTAACTCTTCTCCATTCAGACACTGAGTGTCTTACTCTAACCCTCTGTTCCCTTCCTTCTAAGTAAGTTTTTATCCATTCCAAAACATTTCCACCTATTCTAGCCATTGATTTCAGCTTCCTAATAAGTCTCCCATGTGGAACAGTGTCAAACGCTTTCTGGAAGTCTAGGAATATGCAATCTGCCCAGTGTCCTCTGTTCTTATGTTCTTATGTTCTTTACCGTCATCTGTGATATGGCCATTGGCTACTTCAATTGGTCCGACTTTTTCCTTAAATTTTGTTTGATAATGTTGATAAAACCCTTTAGGATTTTCTTTAGCTTCTCCTGCTATTCTAACTTCGTATTTTCTTTTCGACTCTCTATCTTTTTAACTTCCCTGTTTAACTGTATATATTGCTGCCTCATCTGCTCTTCACCTCTTTTTAGTTTCCTGTATATTCCTCTTTTAATACCTATAAGATTCTTTATTCTATTGTTCATCCATTTAGGGTCATTTTTTCTTGATCTGCAATGTTTCATGGGAATATAGTCTCTCTGACTATTCTTCAGAGTCATGACAAAATTGTTATATTCCTCATCCAAATTTATATTAACTGACGGGCTGCTGTTCTTTCCTGTGAGAGAATTTAATGTATTGATCTTATCTTGTGATAATCCTTGGCATGTGGTAGTCAAATCTCGGGGTAATCTGCTACCTGCGACCTGACCTGCTGGATTAACTACCCACATCTGTACCCCAGAAATCCCTTCCCATACATCATTAGATAATTTAGTTTTTAAGCCCTCAAAATCTCCTGCTCTAAAGTTTGGAACAATATTCTTATTTTCCTTTATAGTTTCCTTGAAAATTATGTTAAATCTAATGGAATCATGGTCACTGTTGCCCAATTTTTCACCAACTTCTAAATTTGTAACCATATTCTCTCTATTACTAAGAACTAAATCTAGTATATTCACCCCCCGTGTTGCTTCAAGTACATGCTGAGAAAAGAAATTGTCTTCTACTACTTCCAAAAACTCCTTAGAGCTACTATCACCTGTTATGGTTTCCCAGTTAATATTTCTAAAATTAAAATCGCCTACAATGCAAACTCTACTTGACCTGGTCACTTTAGAAATTTCATCGTATATAACTTGCGACTACTCCTACAACTAGACTTTCTATATTATTTTTAATTTCAACCCATAAGGTTTCTGAATTTAGATTTGTCTTAATTCCAGACTTAATGCAGCTTCTGAGGCTATCTTTAATATACATAATTACCCCTCCCCCTCTTTTATCTGCACTACGATCAGCATTATAAAGTTTATATCCTGTAATTATGTACTCAGCTTTAAGGTGTTTGCTTTCTAAATTAATCCAACTTTCACTAATGCATATTATATCCGGTCTCTCACTACATACTATGGCTCTCAGTTCTATCTTGTTACCTAAACTACGGCTATTTGTATAATATACTTTTAAATTTCTCTAGCTTTACCCTTCCTGTGGCTATTCTTTTTGTTAATATTTGTTCTATGTAACAAATGGTTATTATCCTTAGACTCCCAGTTATTTGACCCACTATTTACTGAACCCTTACTGACTAATTTCTCTGCACAAGTATTATTCATTTCATTCTTTGTATCTAACAAAACCCCCCTACCTCTCTGTCTATCATACCAGCCAATACCGAGACACCTGAATTAGAAAGATGCACTCCATCCCTTGCATACATATGCTTACGACTAGTGAAGTGATCCCACCCGTCTATAAAACCTATATTATTCTCCCGACAGAAGACTTCCATCCTAGCATTTACTCCTATAGCTCGAGACCACCACTCTGAACTTTGGCTAAGCCTAGGGAGAATACCACACATCACAGGAACTGCACCCCTTTTCCTGATCTTATCCAGGGCTTGTCTATACAGCCTAATCAGCTCCTCACTTCTACCATCCTGCACATCATTTCCACCAGCTATCAAACAAACAACATCTTTTTTCTCAATCCAGCTGTTTATTGACTCACCCACCTTCTTCATACCTGCTCCAGGGAAAAAATCTTTTCCTCTAACTCTGTGCCTGAGTTTCCTGTCTACATATCTGCATAGTGAATCCCCTACAATTACCAGAGAACGAGACTTATCCGGCCATTTCTACGATCGCTAGTACACCTATCTGACTCTATGGGTTGTACCCTTATTCACAACTTTCCAGTCGTCTTCACTATTCAATTGTCCCTTCCTGGTTAACACCTCTACCTTACCTCTCAGATCCCTGTTCTCCTCTGCTAAGGATCTGACCTCCTGCCTGACTGCGGCCAACTCATTTCTTAAATTAAAAATGAGTTTGCTTGCGTCAGACGAGGACAAATCCCCAGCACAGCCACAAACAGCACCAACAACGACACCACCACCAACACCACTACCACTAACACCACCAGCACAAAGAACACCAACACTCTCCATTGTACTAAGTATGGTCAAGACTAGAGCTACTGGAAGCACGTCCTCACTGGATGAACCCAGGAACTAAACTGAACCCAGGAACTAAACTGTGAACCCAGGAACTAAACTGAACCCAGGAACTAAACTGCCCAGGAACTTGAATTTGCCCCAGATGACTAGGTTTACTTGCGAAGGGGGTGGACCACAGATGTGGACCAGAACTTGCTTTGAGGGGACGGTTTGGCCCTCTGTTTTGGAGGAGCAACGTGAGGCAGCCGTAATGTACGTGGTCAGCAGGTCAACTGACCAAGCAACAGGGAAGCCAATGAGGATGTATTTTCTTATTTTTTGGGCCTGGTTCATCTCTATCAAGTGAGGTGAGTTGAGGCTGCGGTTCTTCTCTGCGGCTTCTGCTGAGGATGGGTGGATAATGAATTCACCCTGTACATTAGGCTTTATTTTGCAGCCGTGCTCGGTGAGTTGGTCTTCCAACTCTCTGATTAGGTCATATGCCTCTTTGGTGGAAGGAGTCTGAACTTTGAACTTGGATATGGGCCCTGACAGCTACTGGAGTGGGAACCTGACTGCAAACATTGGCGTTTCTGATTGGTGTTGCGGTTATTCCACTCTAGGCACTGAAGGGTCATATTGGACCCAATGGCGATCACTTCAAATACTTCTTAACTTCAAAACAAATAGTATTTGCAATATGAAAGAGCATAAATAATATAAACTATTTATTTTTTATCAGTATTTTTAAGACCATATGAAAATTATTTGATAAAATGCAGAAATGTTGCAGTTTTTGCATAACATTTCAATATCTACTTATTAATTAAATAAAGTAAATTCAATTATCCGAAGAAACGCTGCTAATTCCTTAATCTATGATAAAAAAAAGTTTTGCCGGATAAAAATCCGATATTAAGTGCTTAGAATTTAAGGTTTTGATACATGGATATTTCTGATTAATTTTCATCAAGGTCTATTTATATTCAGGACCCATTTTTATTATTATAAGGGGAATAGCTGAGTCAAGTCAAAGTACTCGGACTTTGTGAAGAAAAAATACAGAGGATGGGATCCCCAGTCCTCGTTTCACCCCATTTAGTCGACTCTTACAACACGCAGGGGAATTCGGAGGTGATATTTTAGCCCCATAGTCAACACAGTACTTATTCTATATATAATATTGTAGGCTTAGAACTTCAGTCTTAACTATCAAAACTAAAGGCTAGCATTGTAATTGCAAACTTTACTTTAACAACAATGTAAACACTGATTTGCAACTTAGTAACAAGGAAACCATTAAACTTGAAGCATATGTTTTTAGTGCCCAGGCCCATTGAGGGCAGATTTTTTGTTATTTTATTTTTTATTTTTTTGCCGTCCTGGTGTCAGGCACTCTTCCGAGTCCCTAGGGATAAATAATCGCCAAAACTTCCCTTATCGGGCTTAGGCATTAAAAAAGCCTAAGCATAAACATATGGGAAATATTGTGATTTGTCAGATATGAAGGGATAATAAGTGATATGTAACGAATATCCAAGTATACCAGGTGCTGATGTAGGCTTAGAAAAAGAACCGTACAGAAGGAAGTCTTATTATAGGGCTGTCCCGGACAGTCGTATCAAAATCCAAAAGACTTTCATTTGTAGTACTAAGGCTTAATTAATTATTAAAAACTGAGACCAACCGGGAGACGGGGAATTACGATCACAGGGTTCTTTTTCGTGACTTTTTTCTAAATTATGAATGCATGAGGAAAGGTCTATGATGGAGAGAAAATAGAAATTAGCTCGTTTGGATGTTCTCCCTTGAAGGTGAGCGGACCTTCCCTTGTGGCCCGCAGGTGGGGTGAGATTTTTTGGAGTGTACGTGGTATTCGCTCTTGCGGGCGAATGGGCTTTCCTATTTGGTGAGGAGGTGGGGAAAATCTTGTTATTGTTGGTGATCGGACTTTCCTAATTGGCCCGCAGGTGAGGTTGTGCAAAGCTGTAAAGATAATGGAGAGCATAAGTATTCAGTTGTGGATTATTAGTTTACATCAAACAATTTAAATGAATTCCTGTTTTGGGGGTGAGAGAGACTTATTGCATGGTTATCTTGGTGGAGGGTATTGTTTGATAATATTTAGTAGACTGTTCATGTAGTTGTTTGTTGCTAGTCTGATGATGGAGCTAGCAACATGAAGGGCATTTGGATCTTCGCTGGATGTTGCGGGGGCACCAGTTTTCCGTCGAATTTCTGAAAAGGAATCACATTTGAGGATGTAATGGAGCAGTGGATGTGGTGAGGCTACCTGGCAAAAGGTGCATTCCCTGATGATATCATCCACTATTCGCTAGGTGCACTTGTACCAGAGTCTCAGACGGTACACATTGATCTCCGTGCTTCGTCGAAGGCTCTTAGGCAGGGTGATACGCTGAAGATCAGTGGTGGCTTTGTACCACCAGGTGGAGAGGGCGCCAATGTCTGTGCACAGGTTGTGCTTAGTTATTAAGGCGTTAAGGAGTGACTTGGTGGCTTTATTTTTTATTTGTTGCATCCCAGGAGACAGAGATATCTGGATATCTGCTCTGAGAGTGGCTTGTTTGGCGGCTTGATCGGCTTCCTCATTTCCCTTGATGCCGACGTGGCTGGGAATCCAGGCAAGAGTGATGGCTTTTCCAAGGCTGGTCGTCCTGTGGTAGTGGCCGAGGATGGTGGTGATGATGCGTATATTGTCTCTGAGGAGTGGCTTCTTGATGGCCTGTAAGGCGCCTTTAGAGTCAGAGAGAATTAGGGCATGGTCAGCTCCTTGCTGGATGAAGAAGTCGAGGGCGTTGGCTATGGCAACAAGCTCAGTCTGGAGCGATGAGCAGGAGTTTGACAGTCTCCAGGATAGGACATGGTTTCCAGTGGTAAAGGCGGCGGCTGAGGCTCCAGTTTCTTGATTTACTGAACCATCAGTGTAGTAGACTTGAGAGTTTGGCCTGCTCCAGCTCTAAATTTTGTCCTTGTATATGTTTTTAAGGACAAGCGGGTTTACCAAGCTTTTGGGGTTGTCAGGGAGATCGATCTTTATGTCGAGTGGTTGGTCATTCCATGGGGGTGGGCATCTGTATTCAGGAAGCGGTGTGTCCTGTATCTTGGCTAGGATGCTCTCCCTGACTGGCAGTGCTTGTAGGCTAGCGCAGACCTTGGCTGCCAAGGTTCTAGGATGGTGGTTGGGGTGGCGATTGAGGGCTAGATGGAGATTTGTGCCAGCTAGGCATTTATGTTGGGCAGTGGTGGGTTTGGCCACAAAGAGGGTCAGTCTTTGCTGAGCTCTGAGTTTGAGTGGAATGAGTCCCAATTCCATCTGGATGTTTTCTCTCTAGGTCCACATTGGGGCTCCTAGCATGGTACGTATGGTGTTGTTTTGAATTACTTCTATCTTGTCCCACTGTTGGTCTGTTAGTAGCCAGAGTGTGGGACAAGCATAGTCTATGAGGCTGCGTATGGCTTGTACATAGAAGCTTCTGAGGACATTAAATGATGCACCATCGTAGAGGCCCGACATCCGACGAAGGACCGCTTGTCGCTGGCTGCACTTGTCGCGCAAGTGTTGAATTTCTGGTCCAAAGGTTAGTCTGTGGTCGATGATTACACCCAGGTATTGGTGCTTGGTAACCCAGTCCACAGGCTCATTACCTATGACCAGATTAGTGTCTGGTCTCCTCTGGTGGATGGGAAGGGCCTTGGTTTTGCAGGCATTGATTTTAACTCCAAGGGAGATGGAGGCTTGGTGAATCTTGGTGAGGCAGCACTGTGTCTTGTTGGAGCTTCTGTCTCCTTCTTGTGACAAGGGCAAAGTCATCCGCGTAGTTGAAGAGTTTGGCTCCATGTGGTAGTGCGATGTCCATGAGTTTTTCCATGAGACAATTAAAGAGGAAGGGGCTAAGGATTCCACCTGTTAAAATACCTTTCAGTTGCAATATTTATATATTTTTGCCTTTTAGTTTTAAAATTGTATTATTTTTTTTTATATTAAACTACTTCTGAACTGTTGGAATAAAGTTTTTTTTTTTAATCTTGTGTTGCTGTAATTCTAAAATATCTCATGATATATTTCAATTTTTTCACGCTGTCACTATTCGTCCCCTCTCTGGGTGCACTCAGACTGATTGAAGCTAGAAATTAAAACTAAAGGCCTTTCCTTATGCTTTGCTGTGGGTGGAATTTTTTTTCTATTATGTTTTGAGATCATCAACGAACACAGAAGGATGACATTGAATGTCAGTGGAAATTTTAATAAAAAAAAATGAAAAATAATTTTTAATTAATATATATGTAATATTTCATCCCTGCCAATCATTTGCTGAATATATTATCTACTTGTGTGTGTAGTTTGAATATATTAATTTCATAATAAATTCCTTAATATATATATATATATATATATATATATATATATATATATATATATATATATATATATATATATATATATATATATATATATCACCCCAGCAGTGCCATCTGAACGGTCGCTAGCTCCCTCGTCATTGCCCATAGACCAAAGTAATCCCCTTATTGTTTTCCTTTCTTGATGTCGGCTATCCCCCAATTAAAGGGGGAAACAGCCAAGGTGTGTATATATATATATATATATATATATATATATATATATATATATATATATATATATATATATATATATATATATTTATATATATATATATATATATATATATATATATATATATATATATATATATATATATATATATATATATATATATATATATATATATATATATATATATATATATATATATATATACACAGAGAGAGAGAGATCCTCTAATGATGTCATATTTTAAACTGTTATGTCTAACACTGCTTGAAAGAGAATAGTTTTTTTTATAATATTGCAAGATTTATTGTTTATATTTGAATCATCATTGTATATTTTTAATGTGTAAAACTGAATTTATGTGGATATAGCATAAAACTAATTCAACTTTGATTTTTCCTCTACTTTAAAATATGCTCACCTGAGTCATATGGAAAACAAAATTGGCATGATTTCTCCTCTACTTTAAAATATGCTCACCTGAGTCATATGGAAAACAAAATTGGCATGATTTCTCCTCTACTTTAAAATATGCTCACCTGAATCATATGGAAAACAAAATTGGCATATATTTGATAAATTCAGATGGTGTATAGTTACCTTGGAGCTCATGAAGAATTTGGACCTGAAAGCTTTATAGGTCCTCAGTATTTGGTTAGGTATGGACAAGTTTTTTTTTTTTTTGCTGGGATAGGATAGGAGGAGAAAAAGGGGAGGGGATTAAGGATATAAGGGAATTGGAGGGAAAAGCACGAAAATTATATAAAGTAAGAGATAAAAAAAGAGAGGGGCAGACCCTCGTGCTAAGTTTTGATCTGGAATTCAGATACTTTTTGGTTTTTGTATGGACAGGAACTTGGAACTTGGGATGGGATAGGATAGGTGATTACTTAATTGTGATTACCTAATTGTGTTTACGGGAAAGAGCCCAAAGCTCGTATCTTCCCGTCTCCTGATCAGTTCCATTTTATACTTAGTGATACTTATCATACCTGTCCTTAAAACTATGGATTGAGATAGCATTAACTACCTCCTCGCTTAGCCAATTCCAATTATCAACTACTCTTACACTGAAAAAGTATTTCCTTACATCCTGCAAAGAAGTTTTCTTACCAAGCTTCAAACTATGACCTCTAGTTCTAGAGCCAGCCATATCAAAATATCGATCCCTATCCACTCTATCATAACCATGAAGGAATTTAAAGACTGTCACCATATCCCCCCTCACTATTCTAGCTTCGAGCCTCTCATCATAACTGAGATTGCGTATTTCTGGCACCAGTTTCGTGGCATGTCTTTGAACTTTTTCAAGCTTAGCTATGTGCTTTTTCAAGTGCGGATTCTAAAAGGGGGCTGCATATTCGAGTTTTGGCCTCACATAGGTTACATAAATATTTCTGAACATTTCCTTGTCCATGTGCCTGAAGGGTACCCTTACATTTGATAAGAATGCATATGCTGCCCTTACTATGCCATTTATATGTATTTCTGGAGACAAATCTGCCAGTATGTTTACTCCTAGATCTCTCTCATTTTCTGTCTCTTGAAGTTGTACTCCAGCCACCGAGTAGTCAAGCTTGGGCCTTCTTGCACTTGTACCCATTCTCATTACCTTACATTTTGAAGTATTGAATTTCATTAGCCACTTTTCTGACCACTCATGCAGATTATTTAGATCCTCCTGAAGTTCTCTACCATTGTTCTCGTTTTTTACTTTCTTCACAATCTTTGCATCATCTGCAAACATATTCATGAATGAATTTACAGACTCTGGTAGGTCATTTACATATACAAGGAACAAAAGTGGCCCTAAAACTGAACCCTGTGGAACTCCACTACTAACTCTTCTCCATTCAGACACTGAGTGTCTTACTCTAACCCTCTGTTCCCTTCCTTCTAAGTAAGTTTTTATCCATTCCAAAACATTTCCACCTATTCTAGCCATTGATTTCAGCTTCCTAATAAGTCTCCCATGTGGAACAGTGTCAAACGCTTTCTGGAAGTCTAGGAATATGCAATCTGCCCAGCCCTCTCTTTCCTGTAAGATTTGGCTTACCTCATCATAAAATTCTAATAAGTTTGTTACTGTTGATCTACCTTCTCTGAAGCCATGTTGCCTCACTGACAAAAAGTTGAAGGATTCCAAGTGAAGAGAGGTATGTTTCCTTAGTAGTTTCTCCATAACTTTGCAAACTATGCTGGTCAAGGAAACTGGTCTATAGTTCAGAGCCGTATCCCTCCTTCCCTTTTTGAAGATAGGTATCACGTTTGCTTGTTTCCAGCATCTTGGAATCTCCCCCGACTCCAGTGACTCCTTAAATATGATACTTAGTGCCACTGATATTGTGTTTGCGCATTTTTTAAGCACATGAGGGGATATGTCATCAGGACCTGTAGCTTTATGAACATCTAAATCCATCAGCGCTTTGCATACTTCTGTGGCTGTAAGGTTGATGTTCTCTAATACCGGCCCTTGAGCTTCTATCACTGCAATCTGAGGGGGTGGGGTATTTTCTACTGTAAATACTGACTGAAACTCCTTGTTCAATTCTTTGCAGATCTCTTCATCCGTCTCAGTGATGCTTCCATCCGCTCTCTTTAGCCTTAAAACCTGTTCTTTTACCTTCAGTTTTCCTCTGATAAAGCTGTGGAAAAGCTTGGGATTTTCTTTAGCCTTCCTGGTGATGTCCCTCTCATAGTCTCTCTCTGCCTCTCTCCTTTTACTTAGGTAGTCATTTCTTGCTCTTTTGTAGGTTTGCCAGGCATTTATGTTTTTTCTCCTTGTGGGGTTGGGGTTTTGAATGATACTGATGCTAGAGTGTTTTTAAGATTCTGTTTTACTAAGGGGACTCAAAGTACCGAGCTCGGTTAAGAGCTCACAAACAGACAGGATGGATATTTGTACTTGAACACCCCATTTTTATTACCATTAGTCGGTCAAATGAAACTCAGAATTTAACTTTCTTTTAATTTTGGAAATGCAATGACATTAAAAGAATTGAATTAAATTTCTCAAATTAAATTTTATGAAATGCTGCCTCGAATCCCGGAGGAGGTGAGTATGAGTTCGTTTCCCGGCACCACGGACGTATGCCAAGACTTTGGCCTCAACTCGATGATTACCTCTGTCACACAGGCAGAGTAGAATACAGGACACTGCAATTTCAGAAACAGAAATGACACACTGTTTATAATGGGAAACTGAAAGCATGAGCACACATATAATGAGTTTCCAATGTCATTCTACTGGATGAGTATATATAGGTTATTCACAGCTAACCAGAAATATTTATGCTACCATAATAGCATACAAAACATTAATTCTTTACTGGTTTTAAAGAAAACAATATATTCACAATAAATGAAGAATAAGCAAGACAAATACAGTACTGTATGTATTCCTTAAATTGTGGGCAACCACAAAAGTTGCAATGCTTATTACTGATATGCAATTAATATGGTAAAACACTCTATTTAGGATAAAGGAAGAATCTACGAGATAAATACAGTATTCATTCACTTTTAGTTATCAAGAACTTTGCAATAAAAAAAAGGGTGCAAAACCACCTTTTGAGGTATTTGCAACTTATAACTCAAAACACTTTATCCCCAACATATGAAGAATTAGCAAGATAAATACGGTATGCATTCATTAAAATGTGGTTAACAAGAAATATTTGCATAGCCAACTGGGAAAAATTACCTTTTGAATATTTGCAATTTGGCTTTTTGGCAAATAGCTTTATTGACGAGTTTTTGAAGTAAAAACACTTTATTTACGATGATAGAAAGGGGTGAAATGAAATTAGAATTTATTAGGAAGAGAGATAGATTTTTACGGGCTCATAACTAGTCTTCAGAGGATGAGATTTTCGTTTATCACATTCAGTGAAAAGAAACTTCTCAGCAATATATATCAGCTGTAATTTACAGGTTAAGGAATTAACTTTGGCATGTGAGATTCCAGTGTGGTAATCTACAAAATTTCGTGTGACTGGGAATGGAATCTGAGAATAGAAATCCATAAGATTTATCCAGTAACGAATGTAACTAATTCTCGAAAATAAACCAATTTGCTTGACCCACGAGCTTTACCATACACTATCCCTCACCTTGTTGTGCTAGATGAATTCCTTGTTGTGCTAGATGAATTCCTGTGAAGATGCCACGTAAAATATTGAAAATAAACTTAGACCACCCAGGCGAGATGTTGCCTCTGGGCAGTCTCGGCGCCAAAAGAGAGCGTCTCCTCGTTGTGCTTCGTGACGTCATCTGTAGGAGACATTCCTAGAGCAGTAATTGGCTCTGATTTCATTTTAAGGACTATTTTAGTGGTGGTCCCTGGCAGGCAATTATAGCAGAGATGCAAGGGAGAGACAGTATTTTTAGGTGCAACAAGTGGAAGCAAATAAAATAAAACGAGAATACTAATGAAAAGTTAGGTTACTGGTTCTGTGTTTCTTAATTTTCTTGGCTCGGAGCAGGCAGAAAAATAGGGGCAGCCTTTATATTGGGGCTATACTTCTACACGTACAAGAAGAGTCAATAAGCTATATAGAATTAGCTATAAGCTAAAATACAAATTGCAAATAATCATAATCTGCGAAAGTCAAGAAGTGGGAATTATTTTATTAGTTAGAAAATAACAGTTATGTTAAAGGGAATTAATTTTTTTAGTTAGAAAATAACAGTTATGCTACTAATTTTATTTAATAAGGCATCTAACAGCCTCTGTTGACATTGAGCGAAACACTCTGTCACAAAGGCCCTTTCTAGAGAATATTGATTTAGCAAAATTCTACTACAGAAGGCGAAAAAAGAACAGAGGAAGTTACGGTGACTTCAGTGTTATTATGAGGGATGAGATATCCTTCTCATGGAAAAGAACAAATGAATAATAAGAATGGGATCCACCACTGGAACATATCATACTATTAGTAAAAGTAAACAAGTCTTGTAAACAAAACATTAAATGACATGCAAAACATAAAAGAAATGTGATCAAATTCAAATTTCAAGAAAATTAAATCACAATTAGATATCAGTGAATATCAATATTTAAGTTTATGAATGCTTCACATGCAAGAAGGCAATAATATAATATACAAAATAAAATACAGTATACGCAAATTAAACATTTGAACCACGTCGTCACTAACATTGGCGACTGGATTTAAAACAGTTTCAGCTATTCAACACTAAACTAAAATGTTTCTGCCAAGTTCTGGCTTTCAAAGTCCCACAAAGGGAAATATAAAACTACGATCAAAAAATTATTCTTCATCTCTAACAGCCTCTGTTGACAATGAGCGAAACACTCTGTCACAAAG